>JBAMAX010004435.1:0-72360 GCA_037043745.1 Chymomyza amoena | reverse complement strand
TATTTTATGATAGTTTTTTAGTAAAACAAAGTATGCAGTACAGTTAGTTACTTAATTCTAAACAATATACAGTATAATTTGCTTAGCTGCCTCGACACTTAGCTGCATCGGCAAGATAAGTGCCCCAAATTCACTTTTTGTTGCACAGAAAGTCAATTTTATATGAAATATTTTAAGTTAGCAGCATGGAAGATAAGTGCATCTAACACATTCGTGCCTCTTACCGGCAGATTTTGTATGACATTTTTCGAAGAAAATATTGCACTTAGCTGCGCCATCTAAGGAAACTGCCTAATCTTTAAATAAATATGTTGATATTCGCTGAGAATGTCATTTTGTGTTATTTTTTGCGCATCTCCGTTATTGGCCTTACAGTGAAACAAAAGTTGGAAATAGTAAAGGCGATCAATAATAAAGTTGCAAAAAGTGAACTCTGCTTAAAGAACAATTGCGACAGGTCAACAATTAACCGTATTGTACATCAAAAAGATGCAATTGAAGAGTCTGCTGCCGCAGGTAATTTAAAGCTCCAACGAAAGAGGACTGTTTGGTCGAAGTTGCGTTGTTCATATGGTTGAAGCAACAACGCTCACACAACGTTATACTCGATCGATATGTCATCTTGGCTAAAGCAAAGAAATTTTCCATAAAATTATATCTTGGCTTTTATGGCTTGACATTAAATTTGGCAAGGTTCATAGCGAAGCTGCTCAAAATTACGATATTGCAATTGAAGAGTCTGCAACTACCTACATATATACGCGAAGTATTGTCTTATTTAATAAGGAGCTTTGATTCAAATAATATCTTTAATTATGACGAAACTGGACTTTTTTATCAGTCCTTGGCTCCTGACAAAAAGAGCAGTGATGAGGAAGTTGATAGTGATGATGGCAGTGAAATTAACTGTCCATCCTTTAAAGAGGCTTTTTGCGATAAATTGCAAGAATTTTTGAATTAGAAGAATAGTTTCTTCCACTGAGCATAAAACCTGCCAGACAGAAGAAAATAACCGACTTTTTTAGATAATGACATTGTGAAAAAAAGTTTCAGGAATTTCCAAATAAAACGCAAGATAGTTAATCTTTTTTTAATATTTATATGCCAACGCTTCTTCTAATCTTCGAAACATTTTTGACGTGACAAAGTCTTAAATTAGGTTGTGGCTCGGAGTCACTCATGAAAAAGTGTAACGCCCGGTAACGTTACGGTACAGTGCTTAGGAACTATAAAATACTCACGAATGTCAAATTTGGTCCTAATATCTTAACAAACAAACGAAACACAACAAATTTTGTTAAAAAATCGATTTTTTGGAAGATCGGACCTATGGGAGCTATATGATCAACCGATTTTGTTCAAATTTGGCACATTGCTTAAGTGGTCTAAACAATTTCCAAACGCCAAATCTGGTTAGGATATCTTTATTAAAAAACGAAATATAGCGAATTTTTCTTTAAAAAAGTTATTTTTGCCGATCGGTCCTATGGGAGCTATATGATATAGTCAACCAATTTCGATCAAATTTGGTACAGTGATTGGGAACTATAAAGAACTTTCGAATACCAAATTTGGTTACAATATCTTCATAAACAAACGAATTATTCATCTAAAACGCTTTTTTTTTGTCGAGGTCGTTTCAAACACCCCCATGGGAGCTATATAATTTATCCCCGATATCAAAAAAATAAAATAAACTTGCCTCCTATGGAATAATATGGGATCTAATGTGAAAGTTTGGTAACTCTAGCTCTTACCATCTCTGAGATCTAGGCGTTCACACGGACGGACGGACATGGGTATATCGACTTCTCTATTCACCCTGATCATATTTTAGGTAACTTTGGGGTGTCTCCGACGTCTCCTTCTATATGTTACATACATTTTCGGCTTGCACAAACTTAATATACCCTTGGTACCATACGGTACAGGGTATAAAAATAAACTACAGATATTCATATGATAATCACCGCCGAATCACCGCTGGTACTTTTTAATGACCCACGATATATAATATTATTGTATATTAAAATGTAATAGGTAAAATACAAAACAAATGTATAAAATTGATTTCTACTTTTTCCACTCATCAAATTAGAAGCTCTGAATGAAACGCTTTCTGGATCGACTTGTATATTTTGTTTATCTATGTATAAATTGTCGCACATTTTAAATTGTGTACCAGTTCCATAAACATATGAGGCTTTGGCGCCTTCTTACGAATTCAAGGCTGCCAATCTTTTTGTGGGCATTGTTTAAAATTTCGGGGCGAATTTAGAGCTGCACAGAAAGTTATTGAAACAATTTCTCATCGGGCCGCAATAAGATAGGAACATTTCCACAAGATGTTGGAGTGATGTTGAAATTTTCGGAACGGCAAATCATACGCAACATCTTCGGCAAAAGATGTTAGATGTTAATGGGCTATTACCCAACCCAAACACAATGCGATTCGATAGTTTCTGGCAAGCACGGCTTAATGGTCTTGGCAACGTTGCCAACATAATGCTAAACCGTATATCCAAGTCATTTTTGTTGATATTGTGGACCAAGAACTTTCAATGCATGCATCCCGAGAATTTGTTGACGCTACTGAAATCGTCGAAATTAGGCGTACACTGCTAGTTGGAAGTATATTATGCAGTTCATCTCTGGCTGGAGCATGATTATGTAGGACGTAAGCAGCACATGTCCTTCCTTTTTAACGCAGTGCGTTATAAATTGATGCCAAAGAATGCGCTAGAGACCTTATAGAAGGACGTAAAAAAGCTGCACCCACAGCTGACTGCAGTTTTATAGCCACTGATATTTTAGGGAAGCACTAAAACTAGACGGTGATGCTTGAAACAAAAATAGTTTCGAGGTTGATGAGTCCTGCTCTGGAGAGCGTACTTGGGTATGAGATCCACTTTGCAAGTTTACGACACTGTTAAGCTGTCTATGTCTGAGTTTGTAGAGTATTTAGTAGTATTACAAAAAACTCACGAAGAAGTCTAAAGTTGATATTGTTCATAATGGGTATGTTTCGAAAAAAGACAATTTTTTAAAAGGTAATGTAATATAAAACGAGCTTTATTTTGCAGCACACCAGAGAGAACAGTAATCCCATTTGTTATTAATGGAGTAATACTATCACCAAATGCATCGGCTGTCTTCAAAAATTTGTTCAACCGTTTTAAGCATTCATGCACAACAAAACCAGAAACAGTCGATTTCGCATCTTTGTTGTCTTGTTTAAATTTAGTCAAGTTGTATGTATCTTCTTCTGTCATCCTCGACTCCCAGTGGAGCACCGCGCATCGACCATCCTCTTGTTGCAAGCCCTATTACAGGATTCAGGGCACATATCATTCCATGAGTAACTGGCAGCTTGTAATTGATGATCGCTAAATCGACTCCTTGTTTTTTAGAGCTCAAAAAAATGATTTTGATGCGAAATGTTTTTTTTTGTTTATTTGTGAAGATATCATAATCAAATCTGGCAATCAAAAGTATTTCATAGCATACCGAATTTGATTGCTATATCTGAACTATTACGATTTTAAACCACATAAAGCACTAATGATATAGCTCCGTAATAAATCCAGCTAAAATTTTTATATATCATTAACATCATCTATTAGCACCACAACGCAGACTGGGTTTTGGCTTCCACTACTATGCTGGTCCAATCACCTCCATCTCGGGCCAGTATCTTCCAGTAGTGTCTTCTTTTGTGGGCACCTAGCGTCCTTGCTCATCACAGTCTCTGTGCCTTGGCGTATTTTAGAATGTCTCTCCATTTGTTAAGCGCAGTAGCTCGTCGGCACAATTTGCACCAAAGATTTTGTGCAGCGCCTCTTTATCTGAATATGTCTTTAACCAATGGATTCACGTAATTAGTTTGATTTATAAATATTTCCTTGAGCAAAGAGCGCTCTGTGTGCTACGAAGACGTGCTTCAATCTGTATGCTCTATGGGAATCCTTGGTAGCACCAAAAATTATTCCAGTATTATTTGCGGCTTTTGAAAGTGAAGCTGGCAGCCTCTTTATACCCTTTATTCATAGACTCAAGGGTGTTATAGATATATAAAACATAAAAAGGGGAGACAGACCAAGAATTGTATGTACCAGTATGACCTCTGCTCTCTTTATTCAATAGGTAATGTCCAGCTATACGTACGAAAAAAAACTAAACCGTGCTTTCCGGGAATCATGAATTCTATGATTGGTCATGCAAAATCAAAATCGGAAAACTTCATAGGACGAAGACAATCAATTCAGTCATTTGCATAAATCGCTTGGCTTGAAGCCATCAAGATCAAAGTCCTTTGGAGCTCTGAAGCTATATGCAGAATTTGATGGGAAACGGATAATACAGGATACAGGATACACCCTGTACCTTATTGTACAAAGAGTATATTAAGTTTGTGCATATTTAACATATAGAAGTATAGTTATCGGAAACCCCCCAAAGTTGCCTAAAGTATGATGATTGTGACTAGAGAAGTCTTTATAGCGATGCCCTTCTGTCTAGATATAAGAAATTTTATGAGCTAGAGCAACCAAGCTTCCAGATTGAATCTCTTTTTATTCCTTAGGAGACAAGTTTATTTAATTTTTTAATATCGGGGTTACATTATACATATAGCTCCCATAGGGGTGTTTCAGACGACCTCGAACCTCGGTCCAAAAACGTGTTTGGTGCAAAATACGATTTTGTTTTGTTATATAAATGATTTATTATTACATTCTTTAAAACAGCAAAATTTGGAATTGTAATACTGCGATACATTAGAAATGAACATCAAATTTAGTTGACAATAGTACCAGAAAGGGTAATTCCGAAATTCCACAACACGCAAAGACATCTAACCATTGCTTAAAAACGCTTTGCTTAAAATCAAAAACTAATATTTAAATGTAACCTTTTTGCGGAATTGTTTTTTTTGCGCCGGGGAGAGCTTAGTCCAGCCCTGGAAACATTCCTTCGCAAAAGTATTGGAATCCATATCACTTTTCTTCTTTTGCATATTTCGCATGTAGTTTAAATAGCCATTGTTGAAAACCGAGGAACGATTGCAGAGTCCTTTTCCTTTGGCTGCCGTTGTCTTTTTCTGCTGTAGATTCAAGGGTCGACAATTGGGCTTCTTCTTTATTTGCAATGAAGCTGAAGATTTTTTCCACAGCAGTGAGCGAGCAAATCTTGCCCTAAGCTTTTTGGCTGGTTGTAAATCATCTCCAGGCTTCTTAGAGGCATTTTTGGGCCAACCCTATTATAAAGGCAAAGTTATTATGCTAGCTGGTCAACGCTTGACCTAGCTGCTACTAACCTGAAAAAGTATTTTTTCTTTCGGTTCCATCTCGCACCATTTGCGTTTACAAAACGCTGTAATCTCGTCTTCATCCATGTCCGGATGATTCTCTTTAAACATTTTTAGGTAATTAAGAAAACATTCTTCTTCTTTAGCTGGGTCCATTTTAGTAGATGCGTTGCCCATTGCGGAAGAAAAATTTACAAACAGAAGTAAAAAGAAATAATATTTATGTATTTTGAAACTTTGTGAATTTAAGGAAAAAAAACTTTCGATTGATTGTCTAGTATTCAGAGTTTGGAAATGAAATAAATGTTTGAGAATAAGCTAAAAGTTGGAAAATAAATTGAACGCCTACTTTAGTTGAAAATTTGTATAAAATGTTTTTAAACACTGTACTGTACTGATTGAGGAAATTGGCTCCCATACGTGATGAAAAGTGAATCCATTAGGTTTATGTTTTGTTTTTTTTGGGGTATCTCACATGAAGAGTAGGCACTGCGACCTGAAGAACTTTTGTATCGTACCCATTATTAGGACAAAAGACCATCTGCCTTTCTTATGAAGAGCAGTAAGTCGTATTCGTTGGGATTCAACGCAGCTGGAACGAAGTGATCCGTGTCTGACTCTGTCCCATACTAAAAACCTTATGAAATAAATATACTTTCATTAGCATAATAGACAACAGTATTGTGAGCAACCCGCGCTTGTACTTTGCTTAAAGTTCGTTCATTAGAGCTTTTACTGTTTAGCAAAGCGCCAGATCTCGACTGTACGGTGCCTGGTCGATGGTATTTATCGATCTTTTTGCCTTACATGCTTTTAAAATCGTGGCTCGATGAGACGGCACATTATCGTCGTGCAAATCCTCGAATTGTCTGCCCACAATTCCGGCCGAAACGATGGACTCGTTCACGAAAACGCCTCAAAACAGTCACATAATACATCTTATTGACCGTTTGTCCCTCTGGAACGTATTCATTATGCATCATACCACAAGTATCGAAGAAAACAAAGAGTATCACCTTGATTTTTGAGCGGATCTGGCGTGGTTTTTTCGTTTTCGGTTCGGTTATTTCAAGCCATTAGGACGATTGTTGACTTGTTTGCATCACGTACTTGTAGACCCATTTCCCTTCACCATTTATGATGCTTATAAAGTTTGGGTCAGAATTGGCACGATCCAGCATGTCCATTGCCATCTGCATCCGATACTGTTTTTGAAGAAAATTCAGTTCAAATTTTCCACTAAAATCAATCGAGCCGTTTCACGAGACATGTTGAGGTCACGAGCTAACTCTCTAACACTGGTATGACGATTTTAAAGCACGACGTTATCGTCGGTGGTAGAGGTGGAAGACCCGGCGGAACGAAGCGCGTCTTCTACGGTCTCTCGACCATCCTTAAACGCATTATACCACTTGTGTTTTTAATAAAACGACTCCCCATAAGCCTTCTGCAACATTCGGAGCGATTCCGCACACGAAATACCGTTCAAAACACAAAATTTGAGACAAACTAGTTGTTCAATATTTTTTGCATTGTAAGCTTCGACGAGCACTAATGGGGTGGTCTGGTTTTAACAGCTTTTTTTTGGCATATTCATTAAGTACAGTCCTACCAACATACTGAAATTCAAAATATTAAAAAATACTTAACCCGCGCGTTTTGCCGCAATGTTTAAGTATAAATATTAAAGTTTATTTGGTTGTTTCTTAAATTAATGATAAATATTGTAATATGAGTCCATATTGAGGAATTTTTGTTTGAAAAGCGTTAAATTGTCTGAAAAATTCATAACTTTAAGTTTCTTAGCAAAATTCTTCGTCAATAAAAAAAATTACAAAATTTAAGTTAACTGCCTTTTTAGGATAGCTGCCTCGAAAGTCAGTGCAAACTATTGGAGGCAGCTAAGCAAATTATACTGTAATACAATTTTAAATTTTTCTTAAGTTTAAAGAAAGAAATTTAATAGAATAAATACACTGTTAAAATTGTATTTTTTCATTCACATATTTATATCTACAACTTTGCTCGCCGTTTTTTTTTTAATTTTAAAATTATATAAAAAAAATGGTATCTTATTTATGTTTCAAAGTATTGTCCGTCACTTTCCACTACTTTGGCCCATCTTTCATGCAACAAACGAATCCCGCGTCGGAAAAATTCTTCATCCTTTGATAAGATCCAAGAATCGATCCATTCTTTCACTTTTTCAAAAGAATCGAAGCACTGGCCCGCCAGGCCGTGTGCCATCGACCTAAATAAATGGTAATCAGATGGAGCAACATCTGGAGAGTATGGCGGGTGAGGTAGAATTTCCCATTTCAGTGTTTCGAGGTACGTCTTGACTACTTTCGCCACGTGATGTCGAGCATTGTCGTGTTGCAAAATTACTTTTTCGTGTCTATCAGCGTATTGCGGCCGTTTTGTTGAATGCCCGACTCAAACGCATTAATTGCGTTCGATAAAGTGCACCAGTAATTTTTTCAAAAGGTTTTAGCAGCTCATAATAAATTACGCCAAGCTGATCCCACCAAATACACAACATGACCTTGGATCCGTGAATACTCTGTCGAGGTGTCGCCGTAGGAGTGTGGTCGGGCAATCCCCATAATGTGCGTCGCTTAGGGTTGTCGTAGTGCACCCATTTTTCGTCCCCAGTAACAATACAATGAAGAAATCCTTTTCGTTTTTGTCTTTCAAGCAGCTGTTCACAAGCAAATAAACGTCGCTCAACATCTCTTGGTTTCAACTGATACGGTACCCAGTATCCTTGTTTTTGGATCATCCCCAGCTGTTCCAGGCGTTTTGATACTGCTTGCTGAGTTACTCCCAATGATTTTGCTAGCTGTTCTTGAGTTTGGCACGAGTCTTCATTAAGTAAAGCCTCCAGTTCATCATCTTCAAAAGTTTTTTCTCTGTCACCGCTATGCCGATCTTCAACAACAAAATCACCGCTTTTAAAGCGCTGGAACCACTCGCGACATGTTCTTTCACTAATAGTATCATCACCATAAGTACTTGAAATAATCCGATGAGCCTCAGCCGCCGATTTTTTCATGTTGAAATGAAAAAGTAAAATCTCCCGCAAATGACGTGAATTCGGTTTATAAGTTGACATATTTAATTAAGTGTAACTATATGACGCAAACAAAAATTAACTAATAACGATGTAAGGTTATATTTATCGATGTCAAAACTGATGGAAAACAGCTAAGATTTATTTATTTGAACTATTACTGGCACCTAGCGCCATCTTTTGGGAAACGGCGGGAGCAAAGTTGTAGATTGACGAATACGTTTTTAAACTATATATTATTTTATTTTAAACCACATAATGGTATGCAGTTAATTAAATATAATACTTTGTTAAAATTAATTAAAATATCCAAATTTATTCCTTAATCATAAAAAGATGATTTCGTTTTTCATTATAGAAAATTGTGGCCATTCGCTGTGGGCCTTAATTGTAAAGGCGCCTTCCGATCTTCCAGTGTATTGACGTCTGCAGCCTCAATGGCGGCTTTAGGTGTGTCTTCAACAGATGATTGACCCTAAGCAAAATAGTTCGTTACAGATTATTAGAATATTTAATGCGTAATGGTGTCCGACATTTTTATATGTTCTATCTACTCTTACCAGCTGAGATTCACGGCGATCATTGCCTCCCATAGGTCCATTAAACTTAGAAACCGTTATCGCTGAGAATTGTTGTGGCGCCTTCCGATCTTCCAGTGTATTGACGTCTGCAACGTCAATGGCAGCATTAGGTGTGTCTATATCAAATGATTGCTGCCAAGCAAAAGAGATCGTTAAAGATGATTAGAATATTTAATTCGTTATGGTCTCCGACATTATATGTTATATCCACTCTTACCACCTGAGATTCTCGGTGAGCATATTCTCCTGCCGGTTTGCCCCTTCCCTTACCACCAGTGAATCCTGTAGCTTTTTGTATTACCTTGGATTCTGCAACTGCAAATGAACGTCAATAATGTTACATAGCCTTTAAAGAGAAACTTTTGGAGAAATGCTCAACTGTTACCTTTACTGGTCTGAACCTCTTCCAGTTGAGATTCACGGCGATCATTGCCTCCCATAGGTCCATTAAACTTAGAAACCGATGTCTCTGAGAATTGTTTTGGCGCCTTTTGATCTTCCAGCGCATCGTCGTCTGCAACCTCAATGGCGGCTTTAGGTGTGACTAAAACAGGTGATTGCCCCCCTAAGCAAAAGAGTTCGTTAAAGATGATTATATTATATGTTATATCCACTCTTACCAGCTGAGATTTACGGTGAGCATTTCGTCCTGGCGGTATTTTTTTACGATCAACGCCTGCAGCCTCATTGGCGGCTTTCGGTGTGTTCTGCATGGTTTGTTGTAGCTCGACAAGTACCAAGTGGCCTTCACCCAAGCCATTGCGATAGAATATTATTATTTTTTTTCGGGAGCGTGCCGTTGTGGCCTTCACCCAAGCCATTGCGATAATTATATATTTCTTATTCCTTGATTCCATCCAAATGCATACTACACAAAACAAAAGGATGGACATATTGGTACATACATAAGTATAAGGTGTATTAAATTAATATTAACATGTAGAAAATGTAAAGCGCTGCTTTTGCTTAAATATAAACTATTAGAATATTATTTTTTTCGGGAGCGTGCCGTTGTGGCTTTTGTATGCATCCAGAGCACCCTGAATGCTAACGCCCATTTTGTTCGCCAAACTGCGCTCCTTGGACATCTCATGGACCATTGAAAAATATTTTGACGTGGAGTCGGCAATGTCTATCGTTGCCACAAAGGCGCCATACGAAGTGCTGCTGGGCGGCTTTTATTAGATTTTCTTTTCCACTCTGCCCGCCCGCAACGACTATGGTGCGTTACACTTCTTTGCGATTATAATGTGGTCGACAAAATATACATACATATGCATTTCTTTTGCGTTTGTATTGAATATTCTGTGTGTGTACACGTACTGTGTGAACCATTGGCCCGCGGGATACATTGCCATTGTGCTGACGGCCTTGACTAACAAGTGCTGAACTGAGATGCAAATTTAATCTATTTATGAATCACAATTTTTCACTTCTTTCTTGATATCCATTGCAATTAGCTTGTAATTTATAACCTTAAATCATTTTCTATGACAATTCAAATGAAAATAATACTTTTTTTATTATGGCTGCTCTTGTTGAGAAGAACCATTAAAGTTAAAATATTATTACTAACTTAATTTTTTTTTTTTAATTAAGTCGAGAGATCTGCAACTGAATTGGTTCAACAAAGCTAAAGAAATAAAATGAATTTTATTTTTTATTTTAAACTGCTTGCAAAATATATTGTTTTTTGATAAAAGTAATCAATCACACTAACGTTTTCAAATATTTAATTTCATACTACATAAAAACCAAAAAAAAAAAAAAAACGCGTGTTATATATAGTGCAGCTGACGATGTGACGCATTATATATACTGTAGTTGGTAATGTTACATGTGTTATATATTGTAGTTGGTAATGCTACTCGTGTTATATATAGTTTTTTCAATGAATCATGTAAAATAAAATGGTATATGACCGATTAATAAGGCGACAAATACAAAAAACATGAAATTTTTCAACTGACCCCAAACTTTTGCAGGGTACTGTATATATCACGCAGAACATTATCAACCAATATATAGCATGCGTAACATTGTCAACGTGATAAGCAAAATATTATGATGATATAAAAGGAGGCTTGGCGAATGCTGGGGAGTCTTTGGTTTAGCGACCATCTTACGAAGAGGTTGTGCAAAATTGGAGAATGTGAAATAAAATAAAAATGTAATGCTGAAGATATAAAATATATTTTTTTGACAAAATGTAGTCAAATACATTTAAGTTGCATATGTTACCGACCAATGCTTGCCTTCTATTTTGCTTTTGACTATGTCAAAAAAAGGCACAAGTGCAAAACTAAACACAGATCGACTGCGATTGCTGTGGCTTATTGTTGTTGCCTTGTGTTTGTTTTGCCTTTGAATTTGCTTTTACACCAGGCGAGCCGATCGAGCTGTATAATCTTTCAACGGTAATTAAAGCTCAGAGCGAATTGTTCCCTCTATATGATTTCATACTCTTTGGGCCAATACAAAATAACTGCTTATTGAAACTGCATATGTGGTTATGTGTACTGCTGCGAACTGCTTTGCCCAAAAATGTTGAATACTTACGAGATCATAAATCTAATATGTACTTAAAAATATATTTTAAGTACATATAGAGTAGAGTAAGTACTCTTACTGAGAGTACGTTAACTCCCCCCTTTCTTAAGAGAACCGTTCCGGTTCTTACGAAATACATCAGTTACAATATGTAAGTCTCCTAATTGATTTTTCTTTTTAAAAATCATTGAAAAATTGTAATTTCAACTTCAAGGAATAGCGCAAAAGAGGTATAATATTGTGTAGTTTCTAGATACTTTTAAACTTATTCAAAATATTTATAATTATTTTAATTTTATTTCACATTTTTGAGTGCTTATATAGTAATACAACAAAATTTAGTTAATGGTAAATTTAGAACAATATTGTTCCAATTCATTTAATTAGAGTCATGTTAGTTTTTAAGATTTCTTACACTTTAATATTTTTATTTATTCTAGAACTAATATTATTTATAAAATTATCTAAGCTTATACTCTATAGCAATTTGATCGTTGCGGAAAATTATAAAATCTTTTCAGTAATTTGATCACCCAAGCAAAAGCGATTTTGTGTCTAATTTACTATTTGATATTGTCTTTATGAACTATTCGATTTCTGCTTCTTATTTTAAATTTATTTCCCAAGTCTTCCATTACAACTTGCTTTTTGTAAATATTATTTAATTAATTTCTTTCCCCAAATTTTTATTATTTTTCTATGTTTTAATGACAACCCAAAAAGTCTTAAACCTAACAGTTGACCTCTGCTCCCGTAGAGTTTAAGCAAAAAAATGTTAAAAATTTTAATTCGAGTTTTTTTAAAGCAAGGTATATTTAATTCGATAGCTGATGGGCTCGACAGACCACTTCTCTCTCTCGCCCACCACTTCTCAAGCGCCTTTATGTGGCATTTGCTGGTTAAGAATAAGAACTATGGTGAACAAATGTATGTCTTGGTAGAACGGACATAGGACCTTATCTTATCTGGACACCATACTGCAAATTAATACTTATATAAAATGGGTCTATCACACTCTTCTACAAGTCGCATTTTGCATGACTATCCAGCATTAGTGTCGGACGGAGTAACACATTTGGGATGGGGATCACCCCGTTCCAGCTACTTCAAATCCAAAAAAAGACTAACTGCTCGTCATAATTAAGGCAGATGGCCTTTTTTTCTAATACCGTACAATATATCCGCAGGTAGCGTGCTCACTCTCTTTATGATGGAACCCAAAAAAATACCTAGATGTTCATATTTAAGTCGGTAGAGGGCGCTCTTTTATATAATCACAGAATGTTTCATTTACAAACATAATCTTAGCTCCGAGGTAGTAATTGCTTAGATGTTGCCATTTTAATTTTCCCAAGCTTTCTTATATTTCATTTTAATTAATATTTTATTTAATATCTTTGAATGGTATTTTCAGGTATGAGCCGTATAATGATGCTTTGAATATGGACTTAAAACAAAAAGGGTTTGTAGCTATTCTGTCACTTGATATTTGAAATTATTTATGCACTTTTAAGCAAATGAGGGTAAAGGCTTTTAAATATTTTGTTGTCCAATTTTGTTCATTTTTAAGACACGAATGCGTGGAACTATAATGCATCACTCTGTTAAATTTTAGATGAAAATATTAAACGGTGTGACCAAAAACCGCGAAAATCTACTGGGAGGGAACGGGTTAAGATATTGACATGATTCAACAAACTTCATCTTCTGAGGAAATATGCGCAGCAGTTGGTAAAGTTTGGTGTTTCTAGCTTTCCAAGTCTCTAAGATATAGGCGTTAATTCGGACGGACGGACATGGCTCAATAAAGGTATAAAGGACTTGGAGTCTGCCACGCCTCCTTCTGTCCGTTACATACACTGCACAAATCTAGTATACCCTTTGTACTTTTTAGTACATGGTATAAAAATAATAAAATATTATATATAAAAATGTATCCCAATTACGAAAGGAAAATTTCGGAAATTTCTATATATACAGGAATCCGCTGGAAATTGTCAATTCATAATAATGCCTTTTAATTTAAAAGGGTTTTTCTGCTATTTTTAAATATATATGTACAAAGCACCTTGTTTAAAGTAAAGTTCCCAATTCATAAGAGTAATTTTAAAGCGTTATTTCGGCATATGTACGAGTATGTATTCAAAAAGTAAGTTTCCCTGGTCTGGCGTTTCTCTTGTGCACCATCTAGCGGCCTCGCACTGAACACAACATCAGTGTTGAGTCTATCGATAAGAGCAGCACTGGTATTGGTGACCGAAAATAGTTCTTTCAGCAGTATAAACACAACAACCATGGAGCTACCATTGCAAAACGTGTCCAATTGTGAATTGCGTGCAGTTATTCGTTTTTTCACTTCAAAAGGACTGAATAGTAACAAAATTCACAGTGAACTAGTGGAAATTTATGGTGAGAATTGTATGAGTGTGCAAATGGTGCGAAAATGGCGCGCTGATTTTATCGCGGGACGTTCAGAAGTTCATGATGAACAGCAGGACGTCCAAAAACAGCCACTACGGACAGAGCTATTGAATCTGTTCAAAAAATTATTGAAGAGGACAGACGGCTGACCATCGACGATATTCTCGAATTGATTCCTCCTGATATTGAAATTGGCCGAACTTCAATCTTTTCAATTTTGAAGGATAAGCTTGGTTACAGCAAAGTTTGCGCAAGATGGGTCCCACGCCTGCTTACCGGAAACCATAAACATCAACGAATAGTCGCTGCTCAAAAATTTTTTGAAATGGTTAAGAAAGAAGGCGATAGTCTCTACTCACGCATTGTGATGGGTGATGAAACGTGGTGTCATCATACGAATCCCGAAACAAAGTGCTCCAAAATGCAAAAATTCAACGTTCTGCTGGAAAAATCATGGCCACAGTTTTTTGGGACGAGTTAGGTGTTTTGTTGGTTGATTTTTTGGAACCTGGTACAACAATCAATGCGGATCGTTACTGCGAAGTTTTAAATAAGCTTAAAAATGCCATCAGACGAAAACGTCCTGGAAAATTATCCAAAAAAATCTTACTCTTTCATGATAATGCACGGCCTCATTCTGCTCAAAAAACGAAAACTTTATTGGAAAAATTCAAATGGGAAATTTTCGATCACCCACCCTACTCTCCGGATCTCGCACCAAGTGGGCAGCATTTTGTTTCAAACGAAGAAGTCCAAACATCTGTCAAATTATGGCTCCAAAAACAGGACACGTCTTTTTTAAAGAAGGTTTGCATAAACTCTATAACAGATACGAAAAATGTGTTCAAGTGGAAGGTGACTATGTAGAAAAATAGTTTGTGAGTCAAATAATTAATAAATATTCATTTTGTAACCTAAAAATTGTTTTGAACTTCATTTTAAAATTAGGGAAACTTACTTTTTGAATGCCCCTCGTATATTACAATATATTAACAAAACAACAAACTCTTGGAAAAAAAATGCTTTTTGCTTTTATACATTTAATTAAAATAAATCCCAATCAAATAAAAAGTATTATATAAAAATGATTCCCAACTATCAAACAGATTACTAAAAAAGGCCTTTATTTCTGGTGGGTATTCTTAGTTCATAATAATAAAAAAAAATTATATACAATATATGTCATTACCAATTCATAATACTTAATTTAGAATTGCTGTTCCGGTATATTTTATTATAACTTTATAAGTATTGTTACTATTGTTGAAATATTATAAAAATAAATCCAATTGTAAAACTAACTAAACAAAATATATTTATCAAATAAAAAAAAATAAACAAGCTATTATTATAAGTCACTATTTTTTATAATAAATTTTAGACTAATTATTATTTTTGAAAAATTGTAAAAATAAAGCAAATTGTTTAAATAAATTAATCAAATAATAAAAATAAACAAGCTAATATTGTAAGTTACGAAATTCATTTATAATTTTATAATTATAATTATTATTGTTGAAATATTATACAAATAAAGCTTAGTTTAAAGTAACTAAATTTATCAAATAATAAAAATAAGCACACTAATATTGTAATTTACGATATTGTATTATAATTTTGTAATTATTATTATTATGGTTGAAATATTATAAAAATAAAGCAAATTTTTTAACGAACTAAATTTATCAAATAATAAAAGTAAACAAACTAAAATTGTAAGTTACGATATTCATTTATAATTTTATAATTATTGTTGAAATGTTATAAAAATAAAGCAAATTGTTAAAATAACTAAATTTATCAAATAATAATAATAAACAAGCTAAAATTATAAGTTACTATATTTTATTATAGTATTTATAATAATTATTATTGTTTAAATATTACAAAACTTAAGCATATTGTTAAACTAACAAAATTGATCAAATAATAAAAATAAACAAACTAAAATTGTAAGTTACGATATTCTATTATAATTTTATAATTATTATTATTGTTGAAATATTATAAAAACAAAACAAATTGTTAAACTAACTAAATTTATCAAATAATATTGATAAACAAGTTAAAATTGTAAATAACAATATTTTATTATAAATTGTATATGTAATATTATTTTTGAAATAAAAATAATAAACTGAAATAACTTAAAAACATTTTTTGTTTGTTTTTAAAAAAGGATATTTTGTTTCAGTTGCTTAGCTCTATAAATATGTACATCAAATATTCTGGCTGAGGGAATCTATGTAAAGAATCATTTTGTTCTATTGAACAGCTTAAAACCATTACTGAAATTCAAATATTGAAAATTACTGCGGACGATTTGGCAAAAAAAAAAAAAAATTTGAATCGATTTTCGCTAATTTTTGACTCTGAGCGGATTTCAGCTACCAGGCGAACAGAAATCATAAGCAAGTGGCTGCAGAATAAAATTTTTTCTAAAAGCGTCACTAAAAGTATGCCACACTTTTTTTAAAATAATTTATTTGTCAAAATTTTGTAGCATACTTTAAGTTGCTAATTTAAAGTTGCCTACTGAATTTTCTGCATTTCTGTTCGCCTGGTAGTTCAGCTGCTTTGAAGATCCATTTTGTATGGAAAAATTGCAAAATTAAATATTTTTTTTTATTTTTTAGCTGTTTTCAGATTCAGCAGTGGTCGTATACATATACATATACAATTTTTTTGCGTTTGTTTTGAGCTTTCTAGGATGCTGCAACGAACCTCTTTGGTGGGTTACAATTTTTTTTTTAATTTTTCGTACTGCTGTTTCTGAGCTGCCCAATCTCAAGGTCATTCGATTTAGCAATCTATGTAAGCCTGCAATTTCCTCAACAAAACTGAAAACTACCAAATTTAAAAAAAAATGTTTTTTCGTTTAATTATTTATTTATTCAAATAAAATTAAATAGTTATTACAATCCTTTTAATTTTGCTTCTTAGTTTCTGTATATAACTAACGTTTACATATTTAAGTATTTTTTTTGTTTTTTTTTTTATTTAAATATATAGTATACAAATTGTTAAACTAACTAAATTTATCAAATAATATAAATAAACAAGCTAAAATTGTAAATAGCAATATTTTATTATAATTTGTATAAATATTATTATTTTTGAAATACAAATAAACTGAAATAACTTAAAAAACATGTTTTTTATTTTTAAAAAACGAAATTTTGTTTCAGTTGCGCTGGGCTCTAAAAATACATTCAAAACGAAGAAGGAAAGAATCATTTTGTTGTTGCTAACAACCTATTGAACAACCTAAAACCGTTACTCAAATTCAAATATTAAATGTTTTTTACAGAGGATCATTTGGCAAAAAAAAAATTCCAATAGAATTTCCCTAATTTTTGCCTCTGAACGGGTTTCAGCTACCAGGCGAACAGAAATCATAAGCAAGTGGCTGCAGAATAAAATTTTTTTCTAAAAGCGTCACTAAAAGTATGCCACACTTTTTTTTTTAAATAATTTATTTGTCAAAATTTTGTAGCATACTTTAAGTTGCTAATTTAAAGTTGCCTGCTGAATTTTCGGCATTTCTGTTCGCCTGGTTGTTCAGTTGCTTGCAAGACCATTTTGTATGGAAAAATTGCAAAAATAAATTTGTTTTTTTTTATTTTTTAGCTGTTTTCAGATCAAAGCAGTGGTCGGCAACATATACATATGCATTTTTTTTTGCATTTGTATTGAACATTCTGTGCTGATTTCTGGCTTTAGTTACTAATTAAAGTTGCCCTCTAATTGTTAGACATTTCTGATCGATCGCCTGTTACTTTGGTGGGCTACAATTTTTTTTCGAATTTTTCGAAATCTTAACGAATCTTAATCGAACTTTTTCGCACTGCTGTTTCTGAGCTCCGCTATCTCAAGGTCATTCGATTTAGTAATCTAGTAATCTATTGGCTCCTGCAATGTCCACAACCCATCTGTAAACTTTCAAATATAAAAAAGAGATGTTGTTTTCGTTTTAATTATTTATTTATTCAAATAAAATTAAATAGCTATTACAATCCACTAAATTTAGCATTTTAGTTTTTATATATAAATAATGCTTGCATATTTAAAAAATGTTTTGAAGTTTTTTTATAAATTATATCCGAAGCATTTAATAAATATGCATATATTTTATAAGAAAATAATCAGAATAATATTTATTTTAATGAATTGCCTTCCACTTGCTGAAACGAGCTGGAGGCGTATTTGTTCGGGTCCCCTGAAATATTATATATCAAAGCTGAGTTTTGTTACTCTTGTAAATCGGAATTTTTTTTTAGTTCTTCATCATTTCACAAGGGGACTTTGGTTTCTGTAGCTGCTTCTTAAAGCATCTTGATTGGATTTTCATCAAAAAGCGTTTTCGCCAGTCTATGCGGTGCCTTAATAGATATATTATATATTTATTTATTTATTCACATAAAATTATAAATTAGAAATTTATTCTAAATTAGAAGAGATTTCAAGGTTGTATATTTATTCAAACCGCTTTTGTTGAATTGAAAAAAAGGTAGCTTTTTTTAGATTTGTTCCTTTTGTTCTCTAAATTTTTCCGTTCTTGGATGTGCTTTCCAAATTTAACACCAAACTTGAGAAGCAACTTATAAGTAGTAATTGCATTACGTTTTCCTAATTTTATTTAAATATATACAAAATATTGCTTAAAAATAAAATTTAAATTAAAAGAAATATATATATTTATTAAAATAATTTTAAAACTATTTATACTAATTTTGAGTTACATTTTTGCAAGTTCTTAAGTATGTTATTATATGATATATTTAAATTAATAAGCAAAGAGATAATAATTTTTATATAAAACTTTTCTTGGAATACATATATATTATAAATATATATATAAATTATATAGAGTTTGTCATGTGTCCACAGTCATGGATTGAATATTTCATATAGGAAAGGGACCTCGCAAAATTTTAAAAACAGCGCACACATCTGGAAAAAGAAAACAAAAACAATATAAATTAATATAAATTATTATTAATTTAAAAATATATTAAGCCTATTCAATCGCAGCTGGAAACATAGAACACAAAAATTGTAATCATAGAATACTATTTTTTTAAATTATTAATTACAATATTTATAAGGTTCTTTAAAAAATTATCTTAATAAAAATGAAAGTATGTTTCAATTATATGCAATATTTAAAATAAAGCAGGGTTATAAGATATATAGAAATTATCCAAAATTTTTATTTACTTTTGGAAATATTTTTACATCATGTAAACCATTTTTTTTTAATTTTTTAAAAATCTTACAGAAATTAATACAAAAATAGTTTCCATACATTTTAAAACTTTGTAACGAAAGGATTAAAGCTCTAAATAAGTTGATTAATCTATCTATATATATAAAAAAAGTGTTTGTCTGTTTGTATGAGGTTGGACGCCAAACCCTTTGTCCGATTTTAATGGGACTTTTTTTAAAATGTTCAGAAGCTTCCTGGGACGAACATAGGCTATGTAAAAATATAACAAAATTGCGACGAAAATACTAAAAAGAACAATTTGATTTTCCAATACATTTTTTTTTAATTTAGGTTGGCATTGTGTACATTGTCAGATTAACTAATATTTTTTAGTTAATTGTTTTTGTCGAAAGGAAACACAAGAAACACAAAAATTATAAACGTTATAAATTTTATTTTATTGAGGCACACAAAATTTCATGAGAATCGGTACAGCCGTTTCGGAGGAGTATGGTAACCAACATTGTGAAACTAGAATTTTATATATAAGAAGAAACTTATGTTTTACGTATTATGGGTGTTCTCATGAACGAGTCGATGAATCTGATTTTTTCGTGTGTTAGAGGTCAATGCGGAAGTTTTAAGCCTATTGCGATGAGTTTGTGTGAATTGGTTCATGGGATTGTGAATATTGGTTTTTGTGTGAACATACTCCTCCGAAACGGCTAGACCGATTCTCATGAAATTTTGTGTGCTTATTGGGCAGGTCTGAAATCGGCCAACATCTATTTTTCATACCCCTAAGAGATAAGGGTTGCCACTCCTAACATTTTTTTTTCATTTATCGACTAACGCCGCGAAGTTAGCCGCGAAGCCTTCCACACTCCTGTTTCGCGGCTTTCGCGGACGGCACGTTACGCAATATTTTTCAAGCTGTGGTTTGTCTTGACTGAACGTGAAAAAATAAAAAAAATATTATTAGTGCACGAAAACAATATCAGATACTGCTTACAATGCCGAGAAGAAAACTACCAAATCTCCATCAAACATGGTTAAAATGTAAAGATGGCGAGTGATTGAAAATTTTATGATGATATAAATCCACTCATCGATCAATCGGACGATGTTTTCCAATCGGAAAGATTCCAGATTTAGACGAGCGAGCGAAGCGAGCGTGCCGAAGCGCAGCGGAGGCCGCCTAATAAATAAATAAAAACAACAAAAATTATAATATTTACCTTTTCTTCCAAAGCTCCGGAATAGGACGGTTATTACAGTTGTTTGATGATAAGGAATACTGCAATGGAGTCTGCAAAAGTTTAAGAGAGTCTGAATCCCAGTTCCGGTTTACCGTGAAGCCCTTTCTGGTAAAAGGCTAATGAGAGTTGGTGTGCCACAGGGTAGACCTCGACCAGTACGAATTGGTAACTGCGGAAAAATGAAAAATTTTTTTATTTAATAAAAAATTAAGATTTGGCTTAGGAAAACATATATTAAAATAGTCTTAGATTAAATATAACATAATATTTAATGAACATAAAATAAAAAAAAAATTAAATTAAAAATTTAAAAGACCCCCGACACAAGAACTTAAGTAATTTTCATTTAAAAAGTAAAAAATAATAAAAGAAACTTAATGTTAAAGTACTTAAGAATCTATTAATAATTCTAAAAAATACGTCGCGTTGGGGGACCGCTCCTAAACTAACAATTTAAATACAAATAGTCTAATTAAGCAACAAAGATTAGCTTAAAAACAAAATTAAGAAAATACTTCAAAAACTTTTATAGAATTACTTCAAAAAATTTGCATGTAAGATACGACCGTCAACGACGTCTGCCCTCGCGTGTCCCCCAACGCGACGTATTTTTTTAGAATTATTAATAGATTCTTAGGTACTTTAACATTAAGTTTCTTTTATTATTTTTTACTTTTTAAATGAAAATTACTTAAGTTCTTGTGTCGGGGGTTTTTTAAATTTTTAATTTAACTTTTTATTTCATACTTTTTATAGGTAGATTAGGTTAAGTTAGACTTTAGTATATTATAATATACTTACATACTACAATATAATTTATGATCTTGTTAAGGTATAGATTACATTTAAGGTCAAGCTCGATTGCTTTTTTTTACGCATTCTCCCCACTTTCACTCCCCACAACTTTTAAACAGCTCAACCGATTTTCATCAAACATGTCTAGGAACACTCGCACATAACCTTTAATACAAAAAAAAACTAAATTGAAATCACTGCATGCGTTCGGGAGCTACGATGCCATAGACAGACAGACAGACAGACAGACAAACAGACACGTCAAACTTATAACACCCCTCTTTTTGCGTCGGGGGTTAAAAACTATGAAATAATATAAAGATACTAATTTTTATTCAAAAATGGAGCTATTTCACCATTTTTAAATAAAAAAAATGTATTGACCAATATATCCTTCTATAATATTAAAATGAATAGCTGAATGTGTTGCTAAGCGCAAATCTCGAGAGCAGCTGAACCGATTTCGCAAATTCTTTTTTTATAATATTCCTTGAAGTAAGAGGATGGTTCTTACGGAGAAAAATATTTAAAAAATTACCTGAAACAGTCTAAAAAAAACAAGAAATTTATGCGAAGGAAACAAGAAAATAAGTTGCAGGTTACCCAGGTTCAACCGATACAACAGATCGAATTTATTGCATTCATCCAAGCAACGATGAATGTTTTTATTTACGGATGTTATTAGTGCGTGGCCCAACATCATTCCAAAATTTTCGAATAGTTAATGGTGAATTGTGTGGATCTTACAGAGAAGCCTGTCAGCGTTTGCCACTGTTAGAAAACTATGCACATTGGGATCAAACTCTCAATGATGCTGTAATTTCATCACAAGCTCATCAAATACGGACATTGTTTTCCATTATCATATTTTTAATAATCATAAAATTCCCAGAATTAGGTTCATCTAGATTTCAATTGAATAAAAAATGTTCACACCAAACTTTAGAACGATTGCTCTAAAACCAGGGGCGTAGCGAGGGGGTGTGACACCCTTAAAACATCTAGCACTCGGCAAATCTCGGATATTTCACGTAAGATTCGAGCAATGAAAATTCAGAATCGGTTATTTGAAATGTATTTGGAAATTCTGAAAATTTTAAGATTACATTCAATAAAACTTGGAAGTTGTAATACAACGTCCTCAATTTCTTTTAAGCTTTTGCAGTATATTACTCATGTATAGGTCTGCAGTTGGTAAAATTAACCGTCAATAGAAATAAAAATGGTGACTCGAAGATCACGACTTATTTAAAATAAAATTAAGAAACTATAGCCATCTTAAGGTGGTTCTAGAGTTCACTCGATTTCTGTTCGATTTGCCATACTCACAACTAAAAGTCACAGCCACACTTTCCTGCAAATAGAAAAATTAGATTATTTCTCTGCAGAGATTTCGGAATATTAATCGACTTGTAATTTATGGAGCATAGGGTGAACCACTAGAGCAACACGATGCAACGTCATGTACCAAAAAAATCGCTACATATTGTTACATAGACCTCGTGACGTCTATTGCACAAAACATTTCTATATCTTTTTTACAAAAAACAATCAGTATCAAAAGGGACTGCTCCATAAAAACTGCAACAATTAAAAATTACAATATAAGTTCCAATTGAGCAAATATTAATAAGTCAATCGGAAAAATTTATCCAATAACACTGGCCTACAAAAAAAATTTTGGTTTGGTGCAGCTTTGTCCGTATCTGTATTCGGTAAGGTAGGTGGTATAAACTGTATTGCTGCCGCTAGATGTCAGCTGACAGCTCTGATATACCTACAATCCTTATATAAATTTTTATCCGGTTTTATTCAAAAGCAGTCAAACTTATAATCACTTTTATGCAGAGCTCGTAAAAAACGAGAGCTGATATGAAAAATGTGACTGATATTTTCGTATCAGCTCACAAAATATGCCCAAAATCAGGTCTAAAATCTTAGGCACCAAAATGAGTGTAGGCCAGTGTAATTACCTGGACGTAATATAGTAGCAAGAAAAATATAGCTGATAATCCTGAAACAGCTTTCCATTTTGATTTTATGACTTATTATCGGAAAGAGTATAGGTTAGCGTTGCAAGTTTTTTCTAGTTGCATTCATGACAATATGGAAGAAACTTTTATAATGTTCATGCCTATTCAGAAACTTTTCCAATTTCCATTTGAGAAGAGCAATGTCACAATCGAATTAATTGAATCTATTGTGCAATAAAAGCCAGGATTTTTCAATGAAGAACCAGAATGTTTGCTCGCTGAGTTGGAAATTCTTTTCGAATCATTTGCAGGATATACGAATTTTGGGGATGTTTGTCAAGTAGTGTTTAGATTGCGATATGTAATTCCCTTGGCACACAAACTTGTTTGTTTCATTCTCACCGCTCCAGTAACATCAACTTCTTGTGAACGCTCGTTTAGCAAGTTAAAATTAGTTCTCTATTATCTGAGAACAACAATGGGCGAAGATCGCTTAAATGGGTTGATGTTACTTTATTCTTCGAAAGATAAGGTTGACGAAATCAACGTACGCGAAGTCGTTGAAAAATGGTCGGTATTGAAACACTGCAGATTGAAAATACAACTTTCATTATTTAAAAAAAATGTTAAGCACTAGAAAGCATTAAAAAATAAGTTTTTCAATTATTATCACATTGTATTATGTTCCATTATCTGCTAAATTATATCTGTAATACTTTGCTGTGATTATATCCTGTATTACTAGTAACAAATTATTTTTGTATTTATCCAATATTGTATATTTTTCTTGTTACAATAAAATTCTACTGTAATACAATATATATTGAAATTTTTGAGAATTTATTAATATTCTTAACTAATCACTTTTACCCAATTACTATGCAGTCGGTAATTTGTTGAATCGAGTCGGCATTTTGAGGCTCATAATAATAATTATTTTGGATCTTTAATTTAACACCCATAACTAAAAGCAAAATTAAAAACTCCGAAATGTCAGTTTTTGGTCTCGGAACTAGTTCGTTGAAAGTGAAAAATTACAATTCGTAAAAATTAAAATCATGTTGAGTCAAATAGGATGGATTCGGATAAATTTTTAAATAAACTTCATCACCGATGTTATTTTTTGATAATACTCCGACTCCAATAAACGCATTTTCTTCTCAGTATAATTTTTCTAAAAATATTCCTGCCCTGAAAGTTTCATTTAAAAGTTTTCTCGAGTAAAACCAAATGTAAGTGTATCCATATTATTATTTAGACTCTATACTTCAAAAAATGCTAAAGGACTCTTTTCGATTTTCGAAAGCCACCATAACGACGCTACTCCGTTTTGAAAAAGTCGATTTGGCTTGAATCTGGAAGTGTCGAGTAAGCTAAATAATTATTTTTAATATAATTTCTGCACTTATTTCAACTGTTTTTTTGTCACAAGGCCGAAACTCAAAACTCCCCATGATTTGTTGGAAAACCTAAAGGCAGTGAAGATCAACAAAAGAAGTGAATTTTCAATCGATTTTCGTCTATTTCAAAGACGACCATTTTTTTTCCACATTCCACATTATAAAGATATAAAATTTTTGCGATGTAATTTTATGACGGTTTTTATCATTTTTGTATACTTCCGGATTCAACCCAAAAGAATCGCAAATCATGAATTTGGCATTTTCTGTTCAGAGATAGACCTAGTTGGCAAAAAACAATCTTTGTACCGATCTGAAAACTTGCCATAATGGAGCTAATTCAATGTCCTGAACTACAGGACTTTCAATTTTAAAAAATTTGCTTGCACCTCCAAAAAATTTTTGAAAAAAATCTTCATAATTCACCCCAATTGCCCCTATAAAAGCATTTGATCTATTTTTATTTAATTTAGAGATACATATAAATAAAAAATTGCTTGACTTAACAAGTAAACATTTTTTTGAATAAAATTTGATTTATTATGGAATTCAATCAAAATTCGAGCAGATTTTTAAACCGTCTCAAAAAAATATCTTTTCACAATTTGTGAAGAAATGGCTTTCTGTGTCCTTCAAATAATCTTTAAAATACGTTTTTAGCAATCTAAATTAGTTCATTATTCCTTAAAAATGTGTTATTCTTTAACGCAAATATACTTCATCAATTCAAAGCTCAGAAATTTTCATATTTCAATAAATATAGTTTCTAAAGCTAAAGACAAAATAATAAAGTAAATATCGGAAGAAATTCACAACAAATATGTAAAATAAAGAAACACAAAAAAAAAATAAAATTTGTCCATTTTCGTATTCCGTAGCACGAGGTCCAAAACCATGAACAAAAAAAAAAAAAAAAAAAAACAAGTTATTTGGAGGCTATCTCAGAAACCTCACATGCTGTAGGGTTTTTCGAATTAGAATTCAGATTCAGCGACCACCAACTGTCTCAAAATAAAGTGGTCCCCTTGATTTTTATGATAGTTTATTCAATATTTTGTGTTCCTTAAATTCGAATTTGAGGTCAAAAAGGACCCATTACGTACATTAACTCGAAAAAAAAGATAACTTCCAGGTTATCTCGGAGCTATGAAGTGCCAAGGAATTTTGGATTTCGGATTTGAGCTCAACGGGCTAAAAACCAAATAGTAACACATTTTAAAACCATAGATCGAAACAAATTCTGCGGTGGCCTAGGATACGGATGGAAAAGCTTTAAAGCTAATCCTGTCACCAGTGTTTATTTTTTGGGCCTTTGTAATGAGTTAGTTGAAACGTTCTTAATGCAGAGAAATTATTCACATAGATAACAAAGATCACCATTTACATTTTGCGTTTTGGAAAATATTTGAATCAAAAACATTTTGTTAAAATTATATTTTATGACCTCAGACGAGGACTTCCTTGACAAGAATGCAACGATCAGCGGTATTCCATTTTTGGTAATCAAGCCTCCATCACTGGGCTGTAGAATTCCATAGCTGGCGATTATTGCTCACGAAAGCCGTTCGTGAAGCACGTCTGGAGTCACGCTGCATACAAAATGATAAATCAAGATTGTTATTATGAGTTTCAGGCATCCCTGGGAATCACTTTGCAACATCTCTAAAGATGACTTCTTTTGTTTGGTGCAAAGTATAGTTAAAGAAAGCCGGTGCTAAAAAACTCATCTCTAAGATCGTGATGGGAGACGACCATGAAGCTGAACAATAATCAATAGTGTGAGTCCAAATCCAACAAATACATCGCACATGTTCGCCATATTTTTTTCGAAATAGCTCTCACACTCGATAGGGACTTCCAATAAAATTATCTACAAAATAGGGAGATTTGATAACCGTACACCAAGTCCCATTCTTTTTTTCTTTTTTTCCCGCGATTTTCAATATTTCAAAAATTTTAACGGCAAGAACCGCGGTTTCGGTCTCGTTAAGAGATATGTCAGAGTGACGAAGTACCCAACAGAGGAAGATCGAGTAATACTGCTACGAATACATAAGTTTGCTCTTAATAGTTTGTCCATATATCTAATAAATCAGCTTTTACACTAAGTATGCTGTTGTTCGAAGGCAAATTTCGATTTAAATTGGAGTCGAAAAGCAAGCAAGCCATACTTCTTAAATCAACTATAAACAAATCAAAACTCAGTCTACACAGAAACATATTACAAAATTAACATTTTAATACGAAAATAAAATATGCTTCATAAGCAGTCTCGTGCGGAATTTGTAAAATGGACGATGAACATAATGTTGATCAACCTTTTGAAGATGCTAAAACTGAGGAGAAATACCTTGAATTATTCCATCAAATAGTGCTAATACTACGTCAAAATGAAACCTGACTTAAGGAGGTGGAGCATGCTAGTGGCTTTTTATTGCATGCTGGAAAAAATGTCAACAAGATATTAAATAAAAAGGCCAAAACCGGTGTTATGAGCCAGCATGTAAGTATTTGATAATGTCGCAATAATTTGCAAAACAGTCTAAATTAACTAATAGGTCCTCTTATAAAATTAAATATCTCAGAACCCATGGCTGCTAGTGTTTTTTAGCTTGGGCTTCGGATACAGCAATAACTCCACTGAAGACTGTACAAATCCCTTCCTATTTATTGGACGGAATAGGCTAATACTTTGAGCAACTGACCTAATTTGCAAATATCTTTGTTGCTCTTAAATTTTTAGCTGGCTAATCCGCAGCCTAGATATTTGGATCGACTTCTCGCGTCTTTGAACAAATATTTTTAAGCTCTAGACGATGAAATCGCATCGTATTTGTCGCCTGTAATGAAAGGGTAAGTGTTCTAGAAATCTTGTACGCTTCTAAAATTTTCAACACGCAACACAATACTTACAGGCTTTTCGAAATCCTCAGTCCCTTTTTTAACGAGCATACAAAGAAGGTTGGACTCACTGCCATAGCAACGGTTGTTGACGGTGCCGGTATAAATATCATGCCGTTTTCCGAAAAAATCGTAAGCATTATTAGAGTCTATTTTATAACAACCAGTTGTCCCAGCGATATGAGTAGACCACGCAATCAGGCTATCACTGTTTTGGCCATTTTGGCACAATCCGTTGGAAAGGAAAATTTGATGCCACTTGTCGATGATATAAGCCAATATGTAAGTATTATTTGATTGGCAATAATTTGCAAAATAGTCTAAATCAATGCAATTTTTAGAATCCTAAAATCGTGAACGTTATTGTAATCCGGAACAAAAAAGGAACATATGCTTGACTATACTGCATTTGGATTGCTATTAAAGGTTTCCACCACTAAGTACCAATACAAAAAAAATACCAAAATACTAAAACTAAAAATAATTTAAATATGTTTTACAGGTTATACGCTCTGGACTAAGACCACATTTACTTTGTTGCAGATCGTATGCGTATATGAGAAAAGAAGATCATCCTCTATTTATACATATATTTTATTATATCTGAAGAAATTAGAATATTGCCCAACGAGAATGAAAAGGTAAAGTGTGAAAGTTTTGCCGAATATTTTTATGCGAATCCGTTTTACATGTGTGTTGCTTTCATTTTCACTAAAAAGGATTTCATACTAACATCAACAAGAGGCATAAAATTTTCCTTTCCAACGGATTGTGCCAAATTGGCCAAAACAGTGATAGCTTGATTGCGATTTTTAAACTGGTTGTTATAAAATAGACTTTTATAATGCTTACGATTTTTTCGAAATGCGGCTTAAGATTTATTCCGGCACCGTCAACAACCGTTGCTATGACAGTGAGTCCAAGCTCCTTTGTACGCTCGTTAAAATAGGGATTGAGGATTTCGAAAAGCCTGTAAGTATTGTGTTGCGTGTCGAAAATTATAGAAGTATACAAGATTTCTAGAACACTTACCCTTTCATTAAAGGCGACAAAAACGGTGCGAGTTCAAAGTCTAGCGCTTCAAAATATTCGTTCAAAGACGCGAGAAGTCGATCCAAATATGTAGGCTGCGGATTACCCAGCTAGCCTAGTCCGTCCAATAAATAAGAAGACATTTGTACAGTCTTCAGAGTTATGCTGAATCCGAAACCCAAGCAGTAAAGCCCCAGCAGCCGAGGGTTCTGAGATATTAAATTATTTAAGAGGACCTATTAGTTTATTTATGAAGTTATTTTCACCAAATTTTAAGAATAAATACTTAGTTAATGAAACTTTCAGTGATTGTTTTGATTGCTTTCGGAAATTTTTTAATATACCATTTTTTTGTTAAAGTATTCAAAGTTATCTACAAAAAGTGCTGCAACATTATTCTACAATAAATAGTTTTCTAGCGATCGCACGTATAATTCGCTCACAAACGCCAATTTTAAATTTATTATATAGCAACTGCAGCCAAGCGTAAAGCAGTAGACAAAGCAGAATACTGCTTGCTTTGTGCACTGCTTGCTTTGGTGCCGCGTACATAAGGTGATTACTATCAGCATTGCTCCAAATTTTAATTTATTAAAGCACTGTCAAATTTGATTGAAATCGTTTGACTATATCATATAGCTCCCATAGGAACGATCGGTCAAAAAAAAATATTTGCTTAAATTGATTACTGAATAATGTAATAGAACCCATCATATTAAAAAGAAAGTATAAAGGGGAAGACGATTTGATATCCCGCATCCCAATGATTCCAACTCTCTTTTTTATTTTTTTATTTTACAAGCTGAAGCTGTCCCGAATAGCAAAATAAGTATTACATAAAATTAAGAATCGACTGTTGGGCGGTACGAAGTTCGACGCGTCAGCTAGTATTTTATAAATTAATAATAAGTGTTCTTGAAAATAATAGTTATTTAGCAATTTTTATTTAAAAAATTAAAAGTATCGTTGAAGGATCAGTATAAAGGTTCCCATTAGGAAAAATATTCAATTTTTACATCTTGTGTGTATTAACATGATTGGTGTATTTTTGAATGTACGCGCTTACACATTTCCCACGACGCGTAGCATGTCCTTAGATGATCAACATTAAGGATCTCTCAAAAAAAAAATTGAATTTAAATGTTGAATCAGTGATCTGTAAAAGCGCTTGTGAGAAAGCCGCAGTTACCAAGACTCATTTTAAATATTTATTAGGCAATAGATGAAATATTTCAACTAGTTGCACGGATCTCCGGAAGCCAACAAACACAGTCCCAACCAGCCAGAGATACAGATGGAAATCTCCTAACCGATGAGGACGCTCCAATCCGTAAATGGTGGCAACATTTTATGGAAATCAGCTAAGTCGAAATGAGATCTATAGACACGTTGCGCCAACAAATGGAAGCCCCAGCCGAAGTTCTCAAAGTAGACACCCAGCTGATGGCGAAAATATTGCACCCAGACTTCGCTTGCATATGGAAGAAAGAGCGTGTTCCAGATTCCTGGAAAAGGGTAATCATTGTGAAGCTAGCTAAGAAAGGAGACCTAAGTGACTGAAACAATTGGAGAGGAATCACATTGCTCAACACGAGCTACAAAATACTAGCCACACTATTGAACGAAAGCCTTCAGGAAAAAATTGGGATTACAATTCAAGATGAACAGGCAGGATTTAGACTACACAGGAATTGCGTAGACTAAGCAAACACACTTCGCATGGTTACGCAACTGGCTATGGAATGGCGAGCTTCGCTGTACCTCTTGTTCATCGATTTCAAGAAGGCTTTCGACTCAGTAGACAGGCAGCAATGTTGCGAGCACTTGCATGGAAAGGAGTACCATCCAACATCATAACAATAAGAGAAGCAATGTATGATGATGCGGACCTGGCGGTACTGCATAACCTTTCCAAACGAACATATTAATATATATGTACCAATTATATGCGGGATATCCTGGCTAAAGAGAACATCAAATTCAGAGCTGTAATTTATCGTTTGTGAGTCCATCCCAAATCAGGACACGTCAATGGACATAGATAGGTCATGCTCTTAGAAAAAACCAAGCAGCATTGTTAGAATGGCACTAGGCTGGAATCCCCAAGGAACCAGACGAGTACGACGACCTAGCAGAGAACTGGCACAGCAAAACATAGCATGGATTACAGCTAAATACAACAACGCAAAAAAGAGTCCGAAGGAAAGCTCTTGCAGAGGCCCTAAGCTCCCAAGAGGAGTAAAACCGGAAAAAATATGAAATCAGTGGATACTCTCCGGACATAATGAAGTATTTAAAAGAAATCAATTAATTTATTCCTTTTATTAAACACACAAACAGTCACAAGGATCTCTTAAATTTAGTTTAACTATGCGAAGAAATATAATCTCGCTTAATTATTACCAGTTTTAGAGTAAAGTTGGAGAGATCATATTAATATGACACAGATTTATTTAGTAAAGCTCCACAAACTGCTTATTATTCTAATAAAAGGTTCCCTTTCAAAATACTAAAAGTGCAACAAAAAAATATTTATATATAGAGTACAAAATAGTTTGTTAAGTTAAGTTTGAGCGGGAACGGACAATAGTGTTGAAAAATTTTGGAATAAGCTTTAACTGCTTACCCAAAACTCTTTGCTCCATGCCTCCATCGAGCAAAGACCACTCTTCTAATGACGTCGGGAACCATCTGAGCGCCCCAAATAGGATTTTAGGGCTGCAACTAACTCGGACTGTTCGGAGGACTGTTTTTTGTTGTCCTTGCGTTCCTGATCGCGTTTCAGCTGCTTGCAAAGCTTCTTCAGCTGTTTGCGTTTTCTTTTGTCGGATTTGCTCTCACCGCTATTGTCATCCTCCTCCGAGGAGTCGTCGCACTTCTTGCGACTCTTCAGCTCCTCGCATTGTTTGAGCAGCATTGCCAGTTCAGCATCCTTGTCGGACTTGGCGGTGGTTGTGGTAGTGGGCTTGGGTGTAGTAGTGGTGGTGGTGGTTGTAGTGGTACTGCTTGAACTGCTTTTCTCAGGCTTGAGAGTGGTTGTTGTAGTTGTAGTGGTCTCAGGTGTTGTGGTCGTCGTTGTTGTTGTTGTTGTTGTTGTGGACTCTGCAGCAGGAGCTGTTATAAATCGCATGTATTTAGTTTAAGAGTATCTACAGATGTCCGACCCCCTCCCAGGAAAAAATAGGCCTTATCCAAACTCACCGGTCTTCACATAACCAAAACAGCAGCTGCCCAACAGCAGCCAGATGAAAATAGTTGCTTTTTGCATTGTAAATTTTTCAAGATGATTTGCCTCTGGCGGTCTATGAGCAACTAAATTTAAATCGAGTTAGATCTCTTGACTATATAGTCAAAAACCTTGACATCTGACGTTAAGTTACGACTCTGGCAACTTAAACCTTATCAATATAGTGAAATATTGTAATACTAACATTCATAAAGACTGCTTTTAAATACGAATCTAAAACTTATGAATCTAAATTAATTAGCAAATATTTGATTTTGAATTATTTCTAGGGGATTTTTTTTTTTTTCGATACGCTAAGCACAACTCTATAAGGTATTTATGGTATGGAATAATTTTAGCGTGCACATACTTGCCAAAGGTTACACTATGCGGTTTTGCTCAACTTTTGACTTACTTCATTCATTTTCAATTGATCTTCAAGAAGTCAAACTGCTCGTTAAAAAAAATATACATGGTTTAGTTTTTTTTTTTTTTTTTTGGTAAAATTAAATTTGCAGAACTTGGCATATCGATATAATGCCTACTTGTTAGTGTGTTTTGTTCTTGAGGAGAAACTATTTTGACGTGACAACATCTTAAATTAGGTTTGTATGGGTGGCACCATTGAAAAGTCTAACGATAACCGTAACGATAAGTCTAGCGATAAATAATCGTAACGATAAGTGGCATTTTTATTTTTGGTTTGCGCTCTGCTCTTATCTATAAACGAACCAGCGACTTTTTGTGAATCGCAGCAGCAACAAGCAACGCACAGCGTCAGCCGCACCGCTTAGCGCTCAGCACCAAACCGGCACTGCTCACAGCGGTGGCTATTTTTAGTTTTGAGTGAGCGCAACTGATTAACTGTTTGTATTTTTTTTGTGCTCTCAATCTCATTATTTTATTGTTGTATTTGCGATGTGCGCAACGCGAAGCAGCGAGTAAACGTGCTCTTAAATAATTAAAAATCAAATTAGTGTCTGCATGCCCAGTAGGAAAATTGAGAAAGTGACTGCTTGTGTAATATAATAATACTTTTTGTAAGCAAAATGGTGAAATTAATTTTTTGAAATTATTTTTTTAACGCAAATTTGTGTTTAATAATTATTATGTCATGCAATATTAATTATTATGGTTAGATATTTTATTGAAATTAATAAAAATAAAAAAATTTAATAGCAGCTTACATCGGTTATTACATACATATAATTAAATTGAATGTGTTTCAATTATTATACCTTCAATTGTGTAGTTTAGTAACAATATATTGTGCTTTAATAATTACACCTTAATTGTTTAGTTTGGTAACAATACATATTATAAAAAAAAACAAATATTTTATCTATTATTTATTATTTATTATCTACTGCCGAGAAAATTTTATTTTATTAAGAGATACGAAAACGTAAAGTCTGACAACTCGTTTCGTTAATTTCATGAAATATACGTATAATCTTGATTGCGTATCAAACGTTTGTAAGTCAACTACGGTAAAAGAAACAACCATCGACCTGACTTTGGCAAGACACATTACAGCAGAAACACTTCCTTTCATTTCCTATTTCTCCTATCATCGTCCTATCCTCAACAAAATCACTCAAATAGGAATTAGTTAAGTTTTAGTTTACATGTACGATGTTTTAGCAAACAAAATATATTTCTATAGTTACAATTTGTGCAATTCTTATTTTCATTCAATTCCTTGTTCCTATTGTGCAATTTTATAATATTCATATCAATAAATATTCTACCGAGAAAAGGACGTTGTCACGTAAAATCTTCGCCCGTAAAACCGACTTTATTTATTTTTACTTTGAAAAAAAAAGTTTTTAAAAAGAAACGCATTTTAATGGCTCCCATAGAGAGAAGAATTAAAACATCTTTAGCTATTACAGATTGCGACAATTAAATTTTGTTCTTCGAATTTAAAGCCTTTCAGTCACTTAATTCAGCTGATAGAGATAGATATCGGAAAACTTGTATATTAGCTAACTTGGGTAGCTGGGGACGAATTTATAACCTTTTTTAATGTGGGGTTGCTGCCCTGGGCTCTACGTGTATTCCAATAAGTTCGACAATATAATTTTAGGCACCACACTTTTTATACCCTGTACCGTATGGTACAATGAGTATATTATGTTTATGTAAGCCGAAAATGTATGTAGCATACAGAAAGTGACGACGGAGACCCCCAAAGTTATCTAAAGTATGATCAGGGTAAATAAAGAAGTCGATACACCCATGTTCGTCAGTGCGTTTGTCGCCTAGATATCATTCTAAAAGATAGAGTAACCAAACTTTCACATTAGATCCCTTAGGAGACAAGTTTATTTAGAGGCCCTCAAAAAAATTAAAAAAGTTTAAGATGGATAATTCGTATGTTTATGAAGATATCGTAACCAAATTCGGTACTCAATAGTTTTTTATGGTTAAAAGTAATTATTAGAATATAGTTAAATGTTAATTTTTTGTCAGTTGGAAAATTTGGAAATTAATGGGAAATAAGTACAAAAAAAATAAGTTGGAATAATCTCCAATATTAAAAAAAAAAAAACAATAAAAAAAATATGGTGTTATTTTTTACATTTTACTGCCATGCCATTACCGGGATTCGAACCCAGACCGGCGATGCTACGGATGTTAGTCCTAACCACTACACCATCACCGGCGGCAACAATCAGGCAACTATTTGCACACTTAAGCTGCATGTGCCATCTCTAATTTTTCTGTCCCCACTAACAACCAAATATTTGACTAATCTTGAACATGAGCATTATTAGAAAAATGATTCTTTGTTGCGTTCAACATATCATTAAAAAATCTGTATAAAGCGCTTAGTATAGTTTATATAAAATGCAAAAATATATCTTTAACTGCAATTGTTTCGTATCGATGCACGTGTCGATAGTTATATTTCGATAAATTCAACACGGGCATAACTTGAAGTTAACTGCGGCATCAACAATTATTTATAGCGTAAATAAAGTAAGAAAAAAAAAACAAAGCAAAAAGTAGAACCAGCTCGATTAATTATAGTGACCACTGTGCGCCGCTTAGGCTCTGCTGCTGCTGCGTCTGCGCCGACGGCGACGTCAGTGCGACGCTTGCGTTGGCGTTGCACTTATCAAAATGCAAATGGCCTAACATGAGCAGCGCTGCCGTTGCACAGTGGTTGCTGTGTTAGAGAAAAGGCAATTAAAGTCCATCGTAGTAGTACCAGATATATTTTTTTTAAATAAATCGAAATACAAATTATTTCCGTCAATGCAGCAGATAAATCTATTTAAGATTTTTAAATTCGTTGAAAATGTTGAACATTTTCGTCATATTTTTCTTTTCTATTATAGAAAAAACGAGGAATGCATTGCAGGCTGCTGAAAAAATTTTTGAAGCTTACGGAGACGATGCTGTAACTAGAAAAACAGCAACGAAGTGGTTTGTTCGCTTTAAATCTGATAATTTTGATGTTAAAGATGCATCTCGCTTTGGTCGACCAATCGCTGAAAAAGTTGAGCCAGACCGATAGAGAACTAGGCAACCATCACCTAAGAGTTATCAACAATTTGAAGAAAGCTCGATGTTTGGGTGCCACATGAACTAACAACAAACAATTAGAAATCACTGCTAAAACGGAAGGAAATCGAACCATTTCCAAAGCGATTATTACGGGCGATGAAAAGTGGATCACGTACGACATTAATGTGCGAAAAAGATCATGGTCTAAGCAAGATAAAGCTTCGCAAACGGTAGTAAAGCCAGGATTAACACCAAGATAAGTAATGCTGTGTATCCGGTGGGATTAGAAAGGAATTACTCATTATGAGCTTCTACAACCTGGTCAAACGATTGATTCTGTTCTCCACTGTCAACAATTACAACGGCCAAAATTGATGAACAAAAAAAACACACATCTTTGATGAGCCGGCAGAAACAGAGAGAGTTTGGATGGCGAATTTTGATGCATCCACCATATAGCCAGGACCTTGTCCCTTCAGATTAGCATTTGTTTTAATTTTTTGCAGGAGTCTCTTAATGGTGTAAATTTAAATTCCGTGGAAGCCTGAAAACACACTTGAATCAGTTTTTCGCATATAAAATCATAAGTTCTGTATATATGAAATTATGGTTTTAGCCCAAAAATGGCTAAGGTATATCGATCAAAACGGCCAGAAATCATTTGATAAAGTTTGTTTCAAATATAAGAAAAAAGTGTTTTCTTTCTTCAAAAATTTGCAGCCGAACCTTTTTGAATACCTAATATTTAGACTACCTTCTTCTCCGTTTTCGGATCTCCTGCAAAATACACTCTAGCAAATACACATGTCTGTTGTCACACCTCTTTTAAAAAAATTTGGAACTGTTAACAATAAATCATTAAGTGTAAATTTTTTGTATTTTAGACTTAAAAATATTTTTCAACGACGGATAATACTATATTGATTTCTGATTAACAAAAAGCTTTATAAATTTCAAGTACAACGATCACTTGTGAATTCAACGGTCTGGTCACACTTTCAACTTATATTTGTGGCATTGTCGGCTTTGTTTCTGAGGCATTGCCATGCTTGCCATAAATTTAAGAACTTAAAACAGCGTACTAGAGAAAAAAAAAAAAGTAGATCATTTGGTTTGAAGTGTAGCCTTAAACAACGCCTTTTTTAACTAACAATTTTTTGATCTTAAGTGTGTGGCCAATGTGAATTATTTGATGATAAAACTTTACAATATATTATTATTACACCTGTACCTCGGTTTACGCGGTAGATACGTTCCTGACAAAACCGCGTAAATCGAACTAACCATTTTTATGTGGAAAATCGAATTCGGCTATGAATAAGCCTTTTAAAATATTTATTGAACACAAAATATAGCTTTATACTGTTAATAAGACATAAAAGTATCATTTAAGTAGTAAAAAAACATAAAATTAGGTAAAACAAAAAATGTATTCCATTCAAAAAAAAAAAAAATGGCGGACGCAAAGTCGGGCGCGGACGACTTTAGGATACCCTGTACCACTAGCTTGTAATAAAGTCCGATTTCTTCACAAAAAACCAAAAACAGAAGAATTTTTAAGCAAAAATTTTTTTTTGACCGATCGTTCCTTTGGGAGCTATATGATATAGTCAACCGATTTCAATAAAATTTGACACAGTGCTTAAATACCTTAAAAAAGATATGAATGCCAAATTTATTTCAAATATCTTTACAAACAAACAAAAAAATGGCGGACGTAAAGTCGGGCGCGGACGACTTTAGGATACCCTGTACCACTAGCTTGTAATAAAGTCCGATTTCTTCACAAAAAACCAAAAACAGAAGAATTTTTAAGCAAAAATTTTTTTTTGACCGATCGTTCCTATGGGAGCTATATGATATAGTCAACCGATTTCAATAAAATTTGACACAGTGCTTAAATACCTTAAAAAAGATATGAATGCCAAATTTATTTCAAATATCTTTACAAACAAACAAAACACATCGAATTTTGTATAAAAAACGTGTTTTTGGACCGATTGGCCCTATGGGAGCTATATGATCTAGTCAAACGATTTGGATTAAATTTGGTACAGTGCTTAGGAACTATAAAATACTCACGAGTGTCAAATTTGGTCCCAATATCTTAAAAAACAAACGAAACACAACAAATTTTGTTAAAAAATCGATTTTTTGGAAGATCGGACCTATGGGAGCTATATGATATAGTCAACCGATTTTGTTCAAATTTGGCACATTGCTTAAGTGGTCTAAAAAATTTCCAAAGGCCAAATCTGGTTACGATATCTTTATTAAAAAACGAAATATAGCGAATTTTTCGTTAAAAAAGTTATTTTGGCCGATCGGTCCTATGGGAGCTATATGATATAGTCAACCGATTTCGATTCAAATTTGGTACAGTGATTGGGAACTATAAAAAACTTTTGAATACCAAATTTCGTTACGATATCTTCATAAACAAACGAATTATTCATCTAAAACGCTTTTTTTTTGTCGAGGTCGTCTCAAACACCCCCATGGGAGCTATATAATTTATCCCCGATATCAAAAAAATAAAATAAACTTGCCTCCTATGGAATAATATGGGATCTAATGTGAAAGTTTGGTAACTCTAGCTCTTACCATCTCTGAGATCTAGGCGTTCACACGGACGGACAGACGGACAGACGGACAGACGGACAGACGGACATGGGTATATCGACTTCTCTATTCACCCTGATCATAGTTTAGGTAACTTTGGGGTGTCTCCGACGTCTCCTTCTATATGTTACATACATTTTCGGCTTGCACAAACTTAATATACCCTGAGTACCATACGGTACAGGGTATAAAAATCGAATTTTGTATAAAAAACGTGTTTTTGGACCGATTGGTAATATGGGAGCTATATAATCTAGTCAAACGATTTGGATTAAATTTGGTACAGTGCTTAGGAACTATAAAATACTCACGAGTGTCAAATTTGGTCCCAATATCTTAAAAAACAAACGAAACACAACAAATTTTGTTAAAAAATCGATTTTTTGGAAGATCGGACCTATGGGAGCTATATGATATAGTCAACCGATTTTGTTCAAATTTGGCACATTGCTTAAGTGGTCTAAAAAATTTCCAAAGGCCAAATCTGGTTACGATATCTTTATTAAAAAACGAAATATAGCGAATTTTTCGTTAAAAAAGTTATTTTGGCCGATCGGTCCTATGGGAGCTATATGATATAGTCAACCGATTTCATTCAAATTTGGTACAGTGATTGGGAACTATAAAAAACTTTTGAATACCAAATTTCGTTACGATATCTTCATAAACAAACGAATTATTCATCTAAAACGCTTTTTTTTTGTCGAGGTCGTCTCAAACACCCCCATGGGAGCTATATAATTTATCCCCGATATCAAAAAAATAAAATAAACTTGCCTCCTATGGAATAATATGGGATCTAATGTGAAAGTTTGGTAACTCTAGCTCTTACCATCTCTGAGATCTAGGCGTTCACACGGACGGACAGACGGACAGACGGACAGACGGACATGGGTATATCGACTTCTCTATTCACCCTGATCATAGTTTAGGTAACTTTGGGGTGTCTCCGACGTCTCCTTCTATATGTTACATACATTTTCGGCTTGCACAAACTTAATATACCCTGAGTACCATACGGTACAGGGTATAAAAATCGAATTTTGTATAAAAAACGTGTTTTTGGACCGATTGGTAATATGGGAGCTATATAATCTAGTCAAACGATTTGGATTAAATTTAGTACAGTGCTTAGGAACTATAAAATACTTACGAATGTCAAATTTGGTCTCAATATCTTAACAAACAAACGAAATACAACAAATTTTGTTAAAAAACCGATTTTTTGGACGATCGGACCTATGGGAGCTATATGATATAGTCAACCAATTTTGTTCAAATTTGGCACATTGCTTAAGTGGTCTAAAAAATTTCCAAACGCCAAATCTGGTTACGATATCTTTATTAAAAAACGAAATATAGCGAATTTTTCTTTAAAAAAGTTATTTTGGCCGATCGGTCCTATGGGAGCTATATGATATAGTCAACCGATTTTGATCAAATTTGGTACAGTGATTGGGAACTATAAAACTTATAAAACTTTCGAATGCCAAATTGGTTACGATACCTTCATAAACAAACGAATTATTCATCTAAAACGCTTTTTTTTGTCGAGGTCGTCTCAAACACCCCCATGGGAGCTATATAATTTATCCCCGATATGAAAAAAATAAAATAAACTTGCCTCCTATGGAATAATATGGGATCTAATGTGAAAGTTTGGTAACTCTAGCTCTTACCATCTCTGAGATCTAGGCGTTCACACGGACGGACGGACAGACGGACATGGGTATATCGACTTCTCTATTCACCCTGATCATATTTTAGGTAACTTTGGGGTGTCTCCGACGTCTCCTTCTATATGTTACATACATTTTCGGCTTGCACAAACTTAATATACCCTTGGTACCATACGGTACAGGAATAAAAATGTACTTCGTTATATTAGATTGTCAAAAAAGTCTTGCGGTATTTCCACAAGCTTGTCTTTGCAAGCGCGTAGTTCTAGTTGTATTCGTCGCATTGGTTCACGCTAGAGCTTTTTGGAAAGCTCTTTTCACGTGCTAACACGTGTTTGATTAATTGTTGTTTGCTTTTAGTCGTTCGTGAGTTATAGCGTCGCAAACATGGAGCAAAATAAAGAGAAAATACGGCATATTTTACTGTACTACTACGATAAAGGCAAAAATGCATCTCATGCTGCCAATAAAATTTGTGCAGTTTATGGACCCGATACAGTTTCCATTTCCACCGCACAACGATGGTTTCAACGTTTTCGTTCTGGTACAGAGGTGATCGAAGATGCGCCACGGTCCGGAAGGCCTGTTGTCGAAAATTGCGATAAAATCGCTGAATTGATCGAAAGAGACCGGCATAGTAGCAGCCGTAGCATCGGCCAAGAGCTGGGCATGAGTCATCAAACCGTTATAAACCATTTGAAGAAGCTTGGATTGAAAAAGAAGCTCGATGTATGGGTGCCACACGACTTGACGCAAAAAAACATTTTTGACCGTATGGATGCATGCGAATCGCTTCTGAATCGCAACAAAATCGACCCGTTTTTGAAGCGGATGGTGACTGGCGATGAAAAGTGGGTCACTTACGACAACGTGAAGCGTAAACGGTCGTGGTCGAAAAGCGGGGAAGCTGCCCAGACGGTGGCCATTGTGGATTGACGGCCAGGAAGGTTCTTCTGTGTGTTTGGTGGGATTGGCAGGGAATCATCCACTATGAGCTGCTCCCCTATGGCCAAACGCTCAATTCGGACCTGTACTGCCAACAACTGGACCGCTTGAATGCAGCACTCATGCAGAAGAGGCCATCTTTGATCAACAGAGGCCGAATTGTCTTCCATCAGGACAACGCCAGGCCACACACATCTTTGGTGACGCGCCAGAAGCTCCGGGAGCTCGGATGGGAGGTTCTTTTGCATCCACCGTATAGTCCGGATCTCGCACCAAGTGATTACCGCCTATTTCTGTCCATGACGAACGCGCTTGGTAATCGGAAGTTGTCCACAAGAGAGTCCTGTGAAAATTGGCTCTCCGAGTTTTTTGACAATAGGGAAGCGAACTTCTATAAGAGGGGCACTATGAAGTTGGCATCTCGTTGGGAACTCGTCATCGAACAAAACGACGCATATTTGACTTTTTTGTTAATTTTATGAACAATTGAAAATTCAATAAAAATACCGCAAGACTTTTTTGACAACCTAATATATAAAACGAAATTTGGAAAAAGTACCTATAAAGACGGCTCATCCCCATTTTTAAGCAAACTTAATCGCTATCAGTTTCACCGAATGGTCGACGTCAATACGATGCTTACGTTGGCGTTGCACTTATCAAAATGCAAATAGCCCAACATGAGCAGCGCTGCCATTAATCAATTAACGATTAATCCCGTCAATGTTATTCAAAAATGTATTTCAAATTTTTTGCTCCCGATTTTTAATATTTTTGCTATTAATTTTATAAACAGCTGTAAAGCATTAAATGATTCTGAATTTATTTTTTGTTATGGTATTTAAAAAAAACAATAAACATATAAAAATAAATACTTTTAAAAGCTTTGAAGGCTTCTACTTTTTTAATTATTTGCAAAAATACATTAAGTGCCTCAAGATACTATTAAGCATTATAACTGAAGAATATTATTATTATTGACACTAGACTTTAACTTTAATTGTATCGACTAGTAACGATTAATAGGTCTTGAAAAACGTATAGCAGAAGAACCCTGTTAGAATAAGATCCATGCAATAAATATTCACTTCCGTTTTAAAGATCATGTTGAATACATCACAATAACCCTCTCCAAAAACAACTTGTTTTGCAAACATTTGTATTTACTCCCCCTATTCGCATATATCTACTATAAAAAGCTTAGCATAATCCCCTCTAAAATTTTGTTAGTTATTTACTTATTAAGTTACTTACTTTTTAGAATGTTTGCTCATATTTTCTAAAGTTTTTAGAAATCTTAAGTAACTTAATTTGTTGTTTATAATACACCTTTGCTGAGAATAGTAAAAATAATTTTTAATACTAACGTGTTTAAGATTTATGCTTTTCAAAACGTAACCATCATAAATATTGCAACATGAAAACTTTAAATAAAATGCCGCAATATTCAATTTAATCAAATTTATCTAATCGCTTTAAAACATTATTTTGTATTTAACAAAAATTTCAGGTCAAGGTCAAAACTAGAGATTGAACATTTTTCACTAACATAAAAAGAAGATAATTTAATTCGAGGTCATTCTGAAAATTATTTATTGCTCTAGCCAAGAAATCGGGTTTAAGTCAAATGAAAAACGTCGTTGTGCCAAAAATCTCTTTTAGGGAAAATAAAATTAGTAAAAATTAAATGTTTATTTTAAATTGGTATCATTTATCTGAACTAAAATCATTTATATTCTTGTGGCTAAAACTGAATTCATTGAAATCTGTATTAGGCAAAATTTTAGAAAGGATTTTTAGGATTAAACTCATCTTTTAAGCATTTTTTTTAAATTTTTGTAAGCGTCAAATCTAGCCCTTTTTAATGGTATTATTTGTAATAATATTATTATAAACACAAATTTTTTTACTGGGCTTAGAGTGAGGTGTTCCAAAAATTGTCATAAATAATATGGATTAAAACCTTCTCTTTTTTTTTAACCGTAACACAAATTTTCAAACAAAGTTTTTCAAATTATTTCAATATCTTTAGTCGCTATTTCATAAAAGAATTTCCTGGGGTTTTGCTTTTTAATGATTTGATCCGATTTGACTACCACCTCGTCCATTTTCTACCACAGCTCTCAACACATATACATACTTGAAACTTATTTATTTATATATTTTAAATAGCCTTTTTACTTCACTATCGATCCATATCAAAATCGCTTTAATTTTGACGTGACAACGTCTTAAATTAGGTTTGTATGGGTGGCACCATTGAAAAAGTCTAACGATAACCGTAACGATAAGTCTAGCGATAAATAATCGTAACGATAAGTGGCATTTTTATTTTTGGTTTGCGCTCTGCTCTTATCTATAAACGAACCAGCGACTTTTTGTGAATCGCAGCAGCAAAAAGCAACGCACAGCGTCAGCCGCACCGCTTAGCGCTCAGCACCAAACTGGCACTGCTCAAAGCGGTGGCTATTTTTAGTTTTGAGTGAGCGCAACTGATTAACTGTTTGTATTTTTTTTGTGCTCTCAATCTCATTATTTTATTGTTGTATTTGCGATGTGCGCTACGCGAAGCAGCGAGTAAACGTGCTCTTAAATAATTAAAAATCAAATTAGTGTCTGCATGCCCAGTAGGAAAATTGAGAAAGTGCCTGCTTGTGTAATATAATAATACTTTTTGTAAGCAAAATGGTGAAATTAATTTTTTGAAATTATTTTTTTAACGCAAATTTGTGTTTAATAATTATTATGTCATGCAATATTAATTATTATGGTTAGATATTTTATTGAAATTAATAAAAATAAAAAAATTTAATAGCAGCTTACATCGGTTATTACATACATATAATTAAATTGAATGTGTTTCAATTATTATACCTTCAATTGTGTAGTTTAGTAACAATATATTGTGCTTTAATAATTACACCTTAATTGTGTAGTTTGGTAACAATACATATTATAAAAAAAACAAATATTTTATCTATTATTTATTATTTATTATCTACTGCCGAGAAAATTTTATTTTAGTAAGAGATACGAAAACGTAAAGTCTGACAACTCGTTTCATAATTTCATGAAATATACGTATAATCTTGATTGCATATCAAACGTTTGTAAGTCAACTACGGTAAAAGAAACAACCATCGACTTGACTTTCGCAAGACACATTACAGCAGAAACACTTCCTTTCATTTCCTATTTCTCCTATCATCGTCCTATCCTCAACAAAATCACTCAAATAGGAATTAGTTAAGTTTTAGTTTACATGTACGATGTTTTAGCAAACAAAATATATTTCTATAGTTACAATTTGTGCAATTCTTATTTCCATTCAATTCCTTGTTCCTATTGTGCAATTTTATAATATTCATATCAATAAATATTCTACCGAGAAAAGGACGTTGTCACGTAAAATCTTCGCCCGTAAAACCGACTTTACAGGCACCAGTTTTAAAGAATTCAATTCAATCCACTTGAAAACTACTTGTATGCTGCATAGAAGAAGTTTTTAATATCACCCATCGGGCTAGAGACGTGGATAAGTTAATATATATTATTCACTGCATTATTTTTTAAAAAGTCTAGTGGTCTAAAGAAATCGGTAGTACTAGAACGGGGCTGCAAAGCGTTAGCTTTAAATCGTCATATCATTAACTACTTTTCGCTGTGCCGTTTACAGCAATCAAACCAAATATTAAACTTTGTTGAACCCCTGTAAATAAATAAATACATTTTGTGGGGAAAACTGCACTTCGACCCTTGAGATTTCCTTAGTTAGTTAGTATATTTCCAAAGATGAATCTAGTCTGGCCCATAGCCCATAGGAATGCCCTTATTTTAGCATATTATATTTTGGAAGCAGATTGAATAAAAAAATTCCACGGAACCTACTGTTGTTAAAATCTATGATGACCATCCTGCTTTCTGATACTGCAGTAAATATATTTATTTTTGGGAAAAAGGGAAGAGCATCTCCACCTTTTCTTCACCAACTCGACTTTGATTTTGATTACCCTTTTGTACATAATTTTTATTTAGAAATATTATTTGCCTAACTTGCTACGTCAAAAAAGAATGTAAGTTGGGCGCACTTTATATTTGGAATCTAATTAAAAAAACTTCGTTCCTAAAAAAATAGGCGACTCGATTACAAAATGATGTTGAACTACAAAATTAGTTTTTTGTCTACAAATAAATATTGTTTTGTCCTTGACAGGACATTAACTTTTCTGTCAGCTCTCTTCTCGTATTTTTCATTTACATTTACGAAACTTTGCTTTTGCGGGAATGACTCCAATAAACTGATCGCTTTTTTAAATCCAGAACTCCAAAAAGCATTGAAGCGCAGCTTCTTTCAGAATATATTTCCTTTAGCAAAATATTTTTTAAGAAATTATGCAAAAATATTATTATCCCATGGATGAAAAAATCCACTTAAAAGAGTTACGTGAATCGATTATACTTATATAAATCCGTGCACAAATCATCAAGGATATTTGTGTTATAAGGTGAGCACCCCTAATCTTCATGCGTACACCTAGAACTTGGAGATTTTAACTAAAACTCTCCAGAGATGTGTGTTAAAACTTAAAAAAAAAACTATTGCTTACGAAGAGTATAGCATTTGTAACAAATAAGTTTTAAGGCTCTATGCACCGTAAAGTTGTTAAATGTACCTTCGAATTTAAAAGAGCCAAGGCTTATTAAATAGTTTCCATAAAATTTTAATTTTAAACACAATTCCATTTTAAGGCCGGTATGCAGCTTCAAAATTCACAATCTAATTAGATTCTGCCGTAACGACCAGTGTCTACATATAAACGCAACGTACTAGATTTTTATCGGATTCTGGTATTTTTGTGGTATTCATTGGAACTTGGTTGTAATAGCTGATTTTTATAATAATTAGTAAATGGCTTTAAAAAAATGTCTGGCAACGATTTTTTCTACCAGGCTTTTGACACGCCCATAATACTATGCTAGCTCTTTAGTATTGAATGTTTGTTGGTACTGCTAGCGCCATCTAGTGAACTTTGATGGCGTTCTCTTGCGTAAGGCGTTGGTTAAATCGTATGACAAGACTGTTTTTAAGGCATGTATGCAGTAACAAAAGTTACGGCCGTAAATTTAAACAAATTATTACCACCGTAACGACTAAAGTGTCCCAAATAAGACAAAAAAGGAATTTTAAAATCAATTTTTAGCAAAAACGTTTCGCGTTTTTTGCTTCCCAACTGGCCTAACAGCTCTCGGCCTGGTTTTCGATTTTTTCTACCAGCAATTATTTATGCTTGTAAATTACAACAAAACAGTGCTGCCTACAATTAGTAAACTACTGATGCCATCTTACGTTAAGAATTTTTTTAAATCATAAGAAAACACTGTTTATTTTTTTATTTACTTATCTGTTTCCAAGTTTTTCTAGTACGGTAGTACATTTTTGAACTGCCTTTATTTGCGGAAGTGTTTCGCAACTAATTTTGCAGCTTTTGTTTCGGTTTAGATTTCCGGGGTTGCATACTGGCCTTTAGGTGGGGCCTAAAAAAAATTATTGCTTACAAAGATTTTAGTTTTTCAACTGAGAATTGGTGCAGATACAATATCTTTTTATTGTTAGATTAGAACCTACGAAGGCATACTACCCCGAATAGTTCAATATAATTTTTTTTAAATCTTATGAGCAACGCTTTTGCCTTCAAATTACATCAATAATTATAAAGCCATTCGTTGGCATTGGAAAAATTGTCAGCTTCGTAATAAATATAAATATATTTATTTTTTATTCCATAAAAATATTACAAGCTCGTGAATTTAATGGATGAATATAATCAATCCTCTACGGAAAAGCTCTGTGAGCAAAACTCAATGGTAAGTTTTAAATGAGCTTAGGGGTTCCACACCTTGAATTGTTGGAGCGTCTGCCTAGATTTTGCAGATAATCTAGAATTCTTAAGATATTTTTATAAGCCAAGTTCCTCCTAAATTTTCTTTTATACTTTTTAGCGCCAGAGTAAGAAGACTCGTAAGACTTTGCGCCGTCGTGATAAAAACCAAAGCTCAAAAGATGGAGTGTTGACAGACTTAGAACCACAAACCCAGCAATTCCAGACACAAAGACGTCACACAAATTCTGATATCGAACTGTAACGCCTTCTAAAACCGCAACGTACCATGAATGAAGATTCATCTTCGGAAGAGCTCCGAGAGCAAAAATCAAGGGTAAGTTTTAAATGAGTTTAGAAATACTACACTTTGAGCTATTTGAGCTTCCACCTAGATCTTCCAGATAATCTAGATTTCTAATGATATTTTTATAAACCAAGTTGCTCGATAAAATCGTATGCAACGAACGCTGCTGCCAAGATGCGCTATCTCTTCCCATCAATGTGGTATGTATTATACCATTGTGCGAGAATTTACCCTCTGGCATTTCTGCTAGACCAGGGGATGTTATCCAACTGCTTAACCAAAAATTACTGGCTATACGTGATTTGGACGAAGCTGGTGTCGTTGTGATGATCGATCCCCTGATTTACGCACTGCAGTTTTACAAGCCACGTCTGGTTGTGGAACTGGCAACTCTGGGCATGGGTGTCAAGAAGGCAGTAGCTGGCTGCGCAACGGGAATCTGGTCCAATTGCCATTATGTATGGAAACATATCCAGAGTGCTCGTTCATTAACGGCTGATCGCCTTTGGCGTTTTCCATTGTGACATTACTACAAACGCCAAGTTACCGATGAACTTGGCTATGATCTCAGCAATAATGGGCGAGGCTTGGCCAGCTCTTCGTCTCGGTGCTGCCATATTGCACGAGTTAGTGCCATGTTTGGATTGAGCTCATTTGGATATCCGTCGTACCAGCCTTCTGTCCAAGAGTGGATTAATACCCGATTTGTCGGCAGACCGCATGACTGGACGCCCTAATCGAACGCTCGTTCAATTTCTATTCCAGCTGGCGATATACGTTGTGTAATTTATGGCTGTGCCAGTGTGTTAAAATTAAAATCGTAAAATAAGTATAAAAAAATTTTCTAATTAATTTTAAATGTCATACATTTGAGAGAATAGTTGTAAAAAACTATTGGAATTGGAAATTTTTTGTTGAGTATTTCCGAAACACTAGATTAGTAGCAACCTAGACATACAGGGGTGCCACCGAAATCATTATTGATTTTGGCAACGGCTTGAAATCAAATCAATAAAAAATTCCGTAGGTGCCACAGAAATCTTATTGATTTCATTTTTCGGACAATTAATTTCGAATGTTTACGCTTTTGCTAGAATGGCAGCAAAGGGTTGCAACCTTGCAAAAATTATTTTAAAACATTTACCCACTTATTCATATACATGTTTAACATATTAACAGTGATCCAATAAAGTATAATCCTTATTACATTTAAGGATAATTCTTAGCATATTTTGCATCATTTTGATTTCCATTTGTACAAAATACATTTAAATTAAGTTTGAATATTATATAGTTCCGCCCAATGCAAGAGTGTGTATGACAGCCTTACTCAACAGCTGTGCTCAGCATTGAGAATGGCAAAATCGGTTTGTTCACATTTGAAAATTTTCACAAAAATAAAAATTAATTTTTAAAATGCCAATTGCACAATTATTAGCCATTAAGGCTTTACCAGAAACCCCCTACAAGGAAAAGTCAAGCGCAGGCGTCGAAGAACCTTTACTGATATTTTCATTTATACCTTGACTGCTGAACTTTTGACAATCACAACCATGCCTAACATGCTGTACATTGCCACTTTGTAGGATAAAGGTGCACAACACATATTTATGTAACTTTCCATTAAATTCGAAGCTTTACATAATGGCAACTTAGTTAAAACAAAAAAAAACATTTTTTAACTATCATTTACCATCAAAAACATTTATTAATACGCCAAAATAATTACTTCGAAATGTTATTATTTAGTACCGCACTATGTGGCAACTCCTTAGTAGAATCGATTTTGAACTAATCGGACGACACAGCTCAAGATACAGGGATAGGCTTACTAATCATCCAAACCAACTTGCAACATCCCTAGCCACAAATACAAATAGGCGAAGGCTCAAAGGACGGCACCCTTTAGATTCTCGCAATGATTTAATCCTTTAAAAATTTTAAATTGTAATTGTAAATAGTCATAAATTTGAAGTTATAGATAAGTTTGTTACTTATAGTTACAAGGGCAGTTCGCCAATTCATTGTTAAGGTTCTAACAAATGACGGTACCAGACTAACTGGTACTACACTTTGAGCTATTTAAGCGTCCGCCTAGATCTTCCAGATAATCTAGATTTCTAATGATATTTTTATAAGCCAAGTTTCTCGATAAAATCGTATGCTCCTTGTTCAGCTTATGGTAAATTTTTGTTTATACTTTTTAGCGCCAGAATAAGAAGACTCGTAAGACTTTGCGCCGTCGTGATCAAAAGCAAAGCTCAATAGATGTAGTGTTGCCAGATTTAGAATCGCCCACTCAGCAAAAACAGAAACAAACACGCCAGATAAAGTCTGATGCCGAACTGCAACGCCTTAAAAAAACGCAGCTGGCTGAAGATCAACTGTACGATTTTGGACGTAATGCGTAATATTATTTAAAATTAGTCAAGCACCGGAGAGATTTGGAGAATTACAAGAAATTTAATGAAAGGCAGAAATCACCAACATTATCGTATACTCAGACCGCGATAAATCAAGTTTCGAATAAAATAATGGCATGGAAAGACGAAATGTAACTTAGGATGAACAAAAAAAGAAGCAAGGAAGTCATGTCGCAATATATCGAATTTAGGGAAATATAATGATTAGATTGGAAATTAAAAGCTAGAGCTTAATTAGATATGGGGTTAGATCTAAGATACGAATAGTTACGAATTACTACAACGGAGACATATTATACCATCATATGTGCAAGTTGCTATATTTTATGTACAAAATTACAATAAATTGAGTGCATAAAACTTAAAATTAAATGTGTTTTACATAAAAATAAAGTCGGAATTAATCTAAACTATTGGTAGTCTGGCTGCTATAAAATAAAAATACAGAGTGCACAGTTGTTGGCAATATTGTTATGTGCTTCGAGAAGGTGAGCCTCCTGTCATGTTCAGATATATGCGGATCCGAGCACTGATATACCTTGAGAAAAACTTCGTCTGTTGGTTAAGGCGACCCTGGAGCACTTGCTGGTATTGCTGCCGATATTCCACATTAGCGCCCACTCCTCGAATCTATCTGCATATACTTGCAGGGCTTCTGTGGCCACACCAAGGGAGAAGCTTCTGATCAGCACAGATTTATATCGTCAGCATAGGTTGCAATGAGGACATCGTTCTCCTCTACGACAGATACCGACTCTGATGTTGGCATATCGACAGTGTAAATTGAATAAAAGGTGGGACCAAGTACATTACCTTGTGGGTGACCAGTCCACATTATTCTGCAGGTTGGTTTTGCGCCGTCACCTGCTTCACAAATCGTCCTATTACTTCGAAAGCTGTAGAGTAAGTAGACGAAGCATCAACATAGTGAATGGAACAACATAGGGCTAATCCAAGAGCCCTGGAAAAATAGAGGCTGAATAGCAGTCTTCAAAATACCAAACACTCAGGTAACTTATGACAGGGGTGCAGTCAAACCAAGGGCTGCACTTGCCATTGATAACAGTATGAAATTTTTACCATTCACAAAATTTATGAATGGCGTCACGGCAATAGTACTTGTTGAAGCAGTCTGAAGTAGAAAGCAAATGGAGGTGGTCATAACCTCAGCTTACTTTCCAGGAGACACAAACGATGCACCATCACCGATCATCATAGGTCAAGTGGAATACTGTAAAACCCATAACACAGGTCTACAAATACAGGGGTCATGTGAGTTGTTGGAAAGCTAAGGGTTATTTCCGAAGTAATTTGGTGCGTAGAATCCGAATCCGGCGTCAGAACTTGCTCATCACATCAGGATTTTGAGATATTTGAGGTAATTGATCTCTTGAACCCTTAAATTAAAGGGTAAGAGTTGTACTAAATGATGTAACCGGAGAGAAAGACCGCAAAAATTTTTGCGCCCTGTACATAACCTCAAAAGTAGGAGAAAACGCCATTTTTTGGGTACATAACCTCAAATATCTCAAAACCCTGACGTGATGGGCCAGTTCTGACGCCGGATTCGGATTCTACATACCAAATTACTTCGGAAATGACTCTTAGCTTTCCAACAACTGAACCATGTTGACCTGTGTAATTAGATCTTAATAATTGGCTGTGATGCAAACGCTCACAATGCTATCTGTGCCAGCCAAGAACTGGGGAAAATACTCAGAATGTCTAGAGTCTTGAACAACCAGAAGCACACTTCTTCTAAAATCGACAGAGGAACTGAACAAATATCCTTACATCAGTTGAAGTGGATATCTAAAGTCTTCAGCGAAGAAGGCTAATTGGTGAAATAAAGCACATTGCTATGTTGTGTCAAATAGTAAGATCCAAATTTAACGAAGCAAAGAAGAATAACACATGGGCAGAATATACCAAGTCACTAACTTTATACAAAATAACAAAGAATTGAGGAAATCAAAATGGAGCTCATGGAAAAACTTCTGTGAGGAACTTAAAGATATCTGTCCGACTATAAAAATCATTGCCAAAAAGGGCAACTAATCCAATTGGCACACTAAAGGTACCGGACGATTTATTCTGATACACTAGAGCTTCTCCTTAAAATTATTTCCCTGACTGTCGGATTAAGGCAACCAATGATAAAGTTTAAGGGGAATTAACCAACAACAATAACAGGGGAATAAATTCTACTATTATCAAGATAGTCAACTTAGAAAGGGTAGAATGGGCAATAAAGTAGTTCACACCCTTTAAATCACCAGGAACAGATGGTATATTCCCAGCCGTAATCACTAAAGGACTTTGAGACTAATACGTATTATGGTCCAATATTGAGATCTACAGTAACATTGGGGTATGTTCCTAAGATATGGCGAGTGGTTAATGTAATTTTTCTGCCAAAGGGAGGAAATAAACCCCCAAAATCTCCTAAATCATACAGACCCAACAGCTTAACGTTTTCATGCTAAAAACCATGGAAAAGATTATAGACTGACTGATACGTAGGAGAAGAGGTTATATCTAACACTCCGCTAGACAAGTTGCAATTTGCCTATCAAAAAGGCAAATCAACGGTCTCAGCCCTTCACACAATTGTTCGAGTTATAAAAAAGACGCTAAGCCTAAAGGAAGTTGCCTTATGTGTGTTCATGGACATTGAGGTGGCTTTTGATTACGCGAACTATTCTATTGCTTTAGAATTGGCACTCTCCAGCAGGAGCAGACCAACGATAGTAAAATGAGTAAGCAATGTGCTAAACCAAAGACAGATCACAGCATCTCTGAGACAAATCGAACTTAGCGTTCAAGTTGTAAAGGATGTTCGCAGGGGGAGGTACTTCACCTCTGCTATGGTGCTTAATAAAGACCCTCAATAACAGAGGGTACAAAACAATCGGATATGCAAACGACATATCAGTAAATATCACAGACAGCCATGAAAGGACAATTAGGCTTAATGCAAGACGCCTTAGACACAACATAGGAGTGGTGTAGGAAGAGGGATTGTCAATCAATTCTACAAAAACCACTATCATCCATTTACGAGAAAAAGGGCGTTTCACATCCCCACATTAACAATAAATGAGATAGAGGTACCCCTAAAGGTAGAGGTAAAATATCCAAGATTTATTCTGGAAAAAAACTGAAGTGGGGCGCACATCTTGATTCCGAAATCACAAAAGCCGAGAAACCTCTAGAGTACGAAACAGCTTCTGGGAAAATCCTGAGGTCTGAGCCCCAAAACTACGTTCTGGATCTACACCGAAACGGTTAGACCAATAATACTGTATGGGGCATTGGTGTGGTGGGAGAAAACCAAACGCACCACTGCTATGTTTGAACTGAGTAAGCTACAGAGGTTAGCCTGCCTAAGCATCACATGGGCAATGAGAACTACCACAAATGCTGTCATCTCGCCACAAGTTTCTTCAGAGGTGAGATTGAATGGCTTAAATCTGTCTTCCAGATTGTCTCCGAAAACGTTGGGCTTTGGAATTACCTGCCTTCTGTATTTGTTAGTGAGCTTTCACAGAGGGCTTACTATGGCAAGGATATCGCTTATTCCAGCTAGCCTATGTTTACTAAGTACCTTAGTACAGACAGTTAGCCAATCTTTTCTGTATTGCATGCAGTCTCATATCCCTATTTTGGCGTATTCTCTTCTGACCCTCCTTTTGAGCAAAGGAGAGCAGAAGCAATTTTTTAATTTTAAACAATAGCAACAACAAAAGAAGGCACACAAAAATAAAATAATAAATAAATAATAAATAAAAATAATTAATTTTTTGTTTTTTAGTTTGTTTTATTTCTGTTATTATTCAACATTAACAAAAATTTTAAAAATAACAACTTTTTCGCCCGGTAACTGAGCTCCGCACAGATCCAAAATTTAGGGAACCTTTTTTTTTAATTTTTTGGAATTTTGAAAAATAACAAAAACAAATTAAAGGCAGGTAGTAAATGCGTTTTTAAAATTTTAATTTTTTATCTTCAGCTAAGATTTGTATCTCTTTCATACATAGCCAAGTGAATTAAATAATTGTCAATTTTTTGGAGGACAAGAAACAAATGTATAAAAATTGTATAAAATAATAATAAATGAATACAACAACTGAAGTTAAAACGCTAACCCATTGAGTCGTTCCTCTCCACTCTTGTGGAGATAGCATTCTTCGTAATGTATTAAGAATTGTATCGCAGGGATATTCGTTTCTTTATAGTGTGTTTAAAAATATCAATATTCAGACTCTCCATGTTGATTAACGTATTTCTAGACTCACATATCAATGTGAACAAACAACACGAACTATAATTTTATACGTTTTTTTTTGTGTGACGTTTGACGAGATTCTCAAGAGCGTTCAAAGGTTTTGATCCCTGGATCCGTCCTTGCTCCCGACTAGTCATATCAAGTTGAATCTGGTTATGTTAAGTGGGCAAACAATCTTAAATATTTAGGACTAATTTTGGAGAGTAAGTTGTCAACAAGAAAATAAGCATTTTAATTCCCCTAATGAACCCACTCATCAATAGAAATATTTTAGTCTCAATTTGAAAAAGAAAATGGATGGAGCATTATGGAGCCCCCTTCTGGGCTGATATAGCTAAATGTCACGATAATATGTTAGAATTCAAGTTACACAAAACAAACTGTTAACAATGATTTTGAACCTTTCTTGGTATCACTCTACCATTGATCTACACACCAGGGTTAAAAATTGAAATCGTTTCAGAGAGGGTCAACCATCCCACAATAATTTTTAGGATAGATGTACATATTCCAAGTTTACACATATTAATAATTTATTATTTAATACCTAGTTTAGTTCTCATAATGACACATGACGTCACTGCTGCCTAATCGATAACTTTACAATTTTTAACTAAGCAACCATCCATGGTAAGTAACAAGTGTGCCATGATTTATTTTGAAGTTTCAATTTTAGTTTTAAGGTTTTTGTTCAGGTTTTTAGTCAGTCTTGTTATTTTCGTTGTACCAAGCAGTAGGAAAAGTTGCCTAGTAAAAAAAAAATTATTAAGTGTTAAAAAAAAAATTATTAAGTGTTCAAAAAATATAAACATGATTTGTTTCGGACTAAAAAAAAATATTAAAAAAAAATTAAATATACGACAGCATCCGATAATGCAAAAGGAATAGGTATAAACTGGGTAAGAACCGATTGTCCACAAAGTCGGATAATAAATAAAAAAAACCACATATAGGAAATAGGAGCACTTTTATGTTTGCCATAATCAATATCAACGCTTTTTGTCTTCGTCTTCAGAAATGCAGAGCCCAAAACGGAATTAAAAACACTATCGATAATTAGATACATATTTCTGTTTTCTTGCCGAACTCGGAGCTGGTAACGAAATGAGAGACGACGAATACGTGGATCTGTCATTTCAGATGCAATGTTAACGTCGGCAAATGGGGGATTGACCATCATATATCATCATCATATACTGACAGTGATCCATCCAAGTGCGACTGTTGGAACAATGCAATTAACCAGGATGCATGATGTTGATGTTATTTTTCAAATGTTCAATTTTTAAAAAATATAGCTAACAATTAAGTTGGATTGAAAACATTTAGTTTATGTTGACTTTTTAAACAATTAACATTCATTTATCAAAATTTAATTTAATATAACTTTGTTATAGACGTGCTCGTGCCACAGCGTCTGTAGGCGGAATCATCGTGTGTTAGTCTCTCAAGCGATGATATCGATGATCTACACCAATCAGATCTCTGTGTAACACCTTCTCTTTTGAGTATTTTAATTTGTTTATTTTTTATGACGGCATGAATCTGTCCACAGGTCGTCTGGTTCTAGGATCACCTAGATCTTAAAGCCAGTGGTACTTGTTGTTCTGTGCCTGTACTCGCTGTGGTGGTGTCGTCTGTACTGATTTCAGGAACTAGTGATGGTGCAAAAACTTCTGATGGTTATGGTCATTATAAGTTTTGAAGGTGCGAGGATGCATATTGATGAATATTAAACATTAATACTTAATTGTAATCGACTATTCATCGATTAATAGGTAATGAACAACGTAGTCCTAAGAACCATGAAAAATAAGAACCATGTTAGAATAAGAACCCGGCAATAAATTTCACTTCCGTTTCAAACATCTTGGTGTAAAATACATTACATTGGCGACGAGGTCAAATAAAAAAAATAAATCAACTTTAAATAAAGTGCAAATAGTAAATACTATTAATAAACTGTAAATACAGTAGCAAAAAAGTGACCTAAATAAAAAAACAATAATATTGCAAAAAACTTAGCAAGATGCCGACTGACAAACAGATTTAATCTGAAAATGGAAGCTGCAATCTATATATGCGGACAAGTGTAATTTGTCCCTGGAGAAATAACTTGGCTTATTTGGAGAGAGCGTCTGGATATTTACCTGTGTGAGATGGGCTGCACGGATGCAAATATGTGCAAGGCGGTATTATTAAGGTCAGTTGGACCTAGTTGCATAACCTATGCAGTCCCGACCTGCCCCCTTCAAAACCATTTGAGGAGTTATGTGAGATGCTACATACGCACTTCACACCGCCCGTAATAACATTCCATAAACTCAGAAAGTTCCATATGGAAAATAAGTCCGATGATGAAACTGTATCTGCTTGACATGCACGAGTGAAGCAATTGGCACTTAGTTGCAAATTTGGTCCACATTTAGATGCATTCGTATTGGACAAATTCATCATAGGCATGCCAGCGAACATGTTTGAAAAGTTTTGCGAGGAAGATGAGTCCATAACGCTACAAAGAGCATTACAAAAGGCGATTATAATGGAAACAAAGATGACAACAAAAAGTATTACTGGAACTCCTGAAAGTGCAGACACGATCAATTATAAAAGAAAAAGAAACCGTGAGTACTTTGTGGGTGGCGCAACCACGCCTCCAATGTATGCAAATATAAAAATAGCAAATGCCACAATTGCAAAAAGGTTGAGCATCTTGCCACGGTTTGTAGAAATAAAAATGAAAAATCAAAAATAATAAATAATAAATCATGTATCTAGCATAAACACAAATTTTAATGAACATATTTTTAACGTAGGTCAAGCATTAGATGAGGACTTTACATTGTCAGTCGATTAATGGATTAATGGAGTCGATATTTCGGCGTTATGCGACACGGATGCGTCTTGCAAAGTCTTATATGTGACTTACAAAAAGGATCATATTGAGGTATTGGGTGAGTTTGAAGCACAAGTTACGTATCGTAGTGTAACTAAGTCTTGGGTTTTTGTGGTGATCAATACGGATAATCCTTCGTTGCTAGGTAGAACATTTCTGAAGAGTTTTGGTTTTGGTCATATTAAACACATCGTTATCGAAAGTTGGCAGCGCTAACACGTGTTCTGTAGAAAAAAAAAATTGTCAGCAAGCTAATGTAAAGATACAAAAGATAAAGCTAGCTTTGTGAATTTATTGATCTGATCTTCTATACATACAAGCTTGGAGAAGATTTGAGTTTAAGTTAGAAAGCTTGGACTCGGGTCTCTAGATTTATGTTATGCTAGATTTTCCTTTACTCTTAATCGGATATCACAATGAAAAGAACAAAAAGCAAATAAAGATATTTTTTATAAAAAAAAAACCAAAAATATGAAATAGAAAAGTTAATTTGCACTGCAAAGTGAAAGTGAAAATAAAATCTTTTTAAGGACAAGACTACTGCCGTGACAAAACTTTTAAGGAATAAATTTGTATATTTTTAATAATAACATAACATAAAATTTGTTTTTTTTTCCCCTTGTAAAATCACTTTCTTGACAAGCTGCGTATATATTGTACAAGTTTATTTATTTTTTTTGATCATTTAAATGTAAATCTTTAGCAATTGCACAGATACAATTTACATAAACTTCGTATCAATAGTTTCCTTTATATTTGCTGTTAATTGGGCAAAATGTTAAAATATATATACCTACTACACCTACATATACGAGGGGTATTCAAAAAGGAAGTTTCCCTGGTCTGGCGTTTCTCTTGTGCACCATCTAGCGGCCTCGCACTGAACACAACATCAGTGTTGAGTCTATCGATAAGAGCGGCACTGGTATTGGTGACCGAAAATAGTTTTTTCAGCAGTATAAACACAACAACCATGGAGCTACCATTGCAAAACTTGTCCAATTATGAATTGCGTTAGGTGTTTTGTTGGTTGATTTTTTGGAACCTGGTACAACAATCAATGCGGATCGTTACTGCGAAGTTTTAAATAAGCTTAAAAATGCCATCAGACGAAAACGTCCAGGAAAATTATCCAAAAAAATCTTACTCTTTCATGATAATGCACGGCCTCATTCTGCTCAAAAAACGAGAACTTTATTGGAAAAATTCAAATGGGAAATTTTCGATCACCCACCCTACTCTCCGGATCTCGCACCAAGTTGGCAGCATTTTGTTTCAAACGAAGAAGTCCAAACATCTATCAAGCTCCAAAAGCAGGACACGTCTTTTTTTAAAGAAGGTTTGCATAAACTCTATAACAGATACGAAAAATGTATTCAAGTCGAAGATGACTATGTAGAAATATAGTTTGTGAGTCAAATAATTAATAAATATTCATTTTGTAACCTAAAAATTGTTTTGTACTTCATTTTAAAATTAGGGAAACTTCCTTTTTGAATACCCCTCGTACATACATACATATACATATGCTTGCCTGCGCCTTTACTATTGCCGATATAAAGTCAGCGCATAATACCAAACGAAAATGAAGGCCTTGACTGTTACTTTACACGAGCCAATTTCTATAGAAACTGTTAAACAAAATGTTAACACAGCCGATCCAATGCTTAGGCACACCGAGTGCATGTGTATGCAAGTTAAGGTATCGGGTTATCCCGCTCTAGTTAAGTTAAAAGTATATAGCACGCGTAACATTATCAACCAATATATAGCACGCGTAACATTGTCAACGTGTTAAGCAAAATGTTATGATGATATAAAAGGAGGCTTGGCGAATGCTGGGGAGTCTTTGGTTTAGCGACCATCTTACGAAGAGGTTGTGCAAAATTGATAAATGTGAAATAAAATAAAAATGTAATGCTGAAGATATAAAATATATTTTTTTGACAAAATGTAGTCAAATACATTTAAGTTGCATATGTTACCGACCAATGCTTGCCTTCTATTTTGCTTTTGACCATGTCAAAAAAAGGCACAAGTGAAAAAAACAAAACACAGATCGACTGCGATTGCTGTGGCTTATTGTTGTTGCCTTGTGTTTGTTTTGCCTTTGAATTTGCTTCTACACCATGCGAGCCGATCGCACTGCAGAATCTTTCAACGGTAATAAAAGCTCAGAGCGAATTGTTCCCTCTATATGATTTCATACTCTTTGGGCCAATACAAAATAACTGCTTATTGAAACTGCATATGTGCTTATGTGTAATGCTGCGAACTGCTATGGTTATTTACAATTCTAATTTTATATCACTCAAATACTAAATTAAGCATAAAAAAGTCCGTTAATACTCATTTGTTTGTGTATGAAACAGTTTTTATTGATTCCTGAAAAATTTGAATTTATGGACTTATGAGGTTTTTGAAAAAACCGATTCAATTGATTTAGTGGTTTTTTTGTTTCTTCAATGACATTACTAAAGCTACTTTCTGCAGAATGTATTGTGCCGCTATCAGTATCCTCATCCTCAGCATGATCAGTTTCTGTTATATGATTATTTATAACAATACGAGATAGAGCGTCTGCTACGATATTGGTACTACCTGGCTTGTAAACTATTTTAGGCGAAAATTCGTCTATAAACGAATGTCACCTTTTCATTTTAGAATTTGGATTTTTAGCTGACATTGCAAAAGACAATGGTTGATGGTCTGTGTGAATTTCAATGTCTACCACTCCATAAAAATAATTTCTTAAATTTTTCAGTGCCCAAACGATAGCAAACAATTCTTATTCGTTGGTTGCGTAATTGCGTTCGGTTTCGTTTAGTGTTTTGGAAATAAATATAATTGGATTTCCCTCTTGCGACAGAACTGCACCAACTGCAAAATTAGATGCGTCAGTTGTAAGTATACATTTTTTTTCATAATCTGGCTGTGATAACTCTATTTGTGACCTTAAGTGGTTTTTTAAGCTGTTGAAAGCATTTATGGCATCATCATCCAGAGTCAAAATAATTTTCTTTGAGAGGTGCCTTGAAACTCTACCATTTGGACCCTGTAAAATTTTTGTTAATGGTTTGGCAATAGTCGCATAATTCCTGACAAATTTTCTATAATATCCTGTCAGCCCTAAAAACGCTCTTAGTTCACGTATGTTTCCTGGAACATGGTAATTAACAATAGTATCAACCTTTATTGGATCTGTTTTTATAACACCATGTGCTACAACGTAACCCAAAAACTCGGTTTCTTTTTGAAAAAACTTAGACTTTTCAAGTTTAATTTTCATGTGAGCGCCCTTCAACACATCAATTAATTTTTTATGTGCTTATAATGATCTTTAACACTATTTGAAAAAATAATGATATCATCAATATAAACGTGGCATATCTTTCCTATATGATCTCGAAGTATATTATCCATGGCCCATTGAAAAATTCCTGGCGCGTTAGTTAGACCGAATGGCATGCGCCAAAATTTATATTTTCCATTATTAATTGAAAATGAAGTTTTTTCAATATCCTCTTCTTTCATTAAAATTTGATGATATCCAGATTCCAAATCTATAGTAGAAAAATAGCTCGCCTTTCCAAGATTAGTCAGAATAACTGACGAGTTAGGCATTCGGTATCTATCTGGAATTGTAAACTCGATTAACTTTTTGTAGTCAATGACAAGTCTTCGTTTCTTTGACCCATTGGGATTAAATCCTTTCTTTGGCACAACCCACGCATTCGAATTATATACGCTTTTACTTACCCTTATTATGTTATATTTTAACATTCGACTGACTTCCTCCAACACAAATGAATTTGCTGATTGAGGATATGGATATTGTTTACTATAAATGGGTTCACTTTTATTCACCCGTATCTCACATTTAATATCCGTTCTAAACGGTGGACTCATGTCAATGTTTTCATGTTCCCTTAAAATCAAATTTCTTATTTTCGTATCAAGCATGTTTATGTAATCTTTTTCACCGTCTTCAACTGAAGAATGGTTTATGCGAAAACATTTTTTACTTGATTTAGTGCTGGCTTTCTCAGTGTCCCTTGAAACCAAGCTCTCATTTACATTCGAACACTGAAATTGGGAAAACTTATCTTCATTTTCACTACTCCGGAAATCACTTGAGAAAACCCCACCTTTGTTGTTTTCATTAAGGTATCTTTCTAACAATGTGTTTTTATGTGCAGTTTGCGTATTTTCAATGTAACATTTGTCGTAAAAAATTTAAAACTTAATAGACCACTTCACTTCACTGAAGATTTAACCAACTTACATATTTCTTAAAATGGTTAACGCTGCAACATATTTTCGACTCCCTCTACTATACAGATTCATCGAGCTTACAGCAGCTTCTCGCCAACTGACGTAGGAATTAAATTTTCCGGAAAACTCGGGGACAGATTTGACGATGTCGAACGACTCATCACACTTTATATTTTCATTAATTATTTCTGGCCTAAACTCATCAATAACTGAATTACTTTGTATTTTCTGTTTAAGTTCAGCAATTTCAGAGCGCAATGATTGTGTCGCATTGGCAATTAATTGAGTGATCAAATCCGCTGTTACTCCGTTGTTATCATTACTGCTATTTGCCATTTTTAGGCCTCTGAACATTTCGACCAATTCGTCCAGCTTTAATTATAATACCAAAGAAGATCAGTTATAAGCAATTCAAATTTTTACTTAAGTATTAGAAAAGAATTAATTGTAATTTAAAAAGAAATTAATATTATATTATTATTTTTTTTATTTTTCTCTTATACAAATTACCTTACAATAGCCATCAATATATTCTCAAGCTAGCTCAACGGCATTGAGTGCAGCTTGAGAATGAGCTTTATTTTTATATTTATTTTATCTTTTACTCTAACTGAGAGTACGTTAACTTGTACAGAACTTTTGATTTTATAAGCGAAAAACTGATCCAAGTGTGTTTTGCAGCCCTCCACGAAATTTAAATGTACAGCATTAAGAGACTTCTGCAGAAATCGAAACAAATGATAATCTGAAGGTACAAGTTCCGGGCTATATGGTGGATGCATCAAAACTTCCCCGACAAGCTCTCTCAAAGATGTGTGTGTTTTTTGTTGTTTAATTTTGCCCGTTTTAATTGAATTGCTTGCCAAAACTCGTTAATTGTTGACAGTAGAGAACAGAATCAATCCCTTGTTCTTTGATCTTTAATGCTGTGCACAGCATTACTTACTTGGTGTCATTACTTACTTGGCTTTGTTTCCGTTTGCGAAGCTTCATCTTGTTTCGACCATGATCTTTTTCGCACATTATTGTCGTACGTGACCCCCTTTTTCGCCACCAGCAATCATTCGCTTCAAAAATATTTCGAATCCTTTCCGTTTCATCATTGATTCTTAATTGTTTGCTGTTAATTCATGAGGCTCCCAAATATTGAGCTTCTTTTTGTATAAAAATAAATAAATAATTCCCTGTTAGACCCCTTGGAGGAGGGACATAGGGGGTCTCCATTAATAACTGTTCGAACAGAACAGGGACCTACAGTTTATAGCCGAATCCGAACGGCGGTGGGTTTAATTAATTGAGATTGCCATTTCATGGCAAATAGCGTCTTTGAGCTAGCGATGCCAGTCTTAGGCAAATGCACCAATGCGACAGCGGCGAATCGAACCACCGACCTTCGGCTTTAGAAGCGAGTTCGTTACCGCTTACGCCACCGACGGCCACATTTGTGTATCCAGCTTTCTTTAAATGGTTGATAACTGTTTGGTGATGATTGCCTAGTTCCCTAGCAATGTCCATACTGTTTTTATATTGGTTTGGCTCAATATTTTCAGTGATTGGTCGACCAAATCGAGATGCATCTTTAACATCAAAATTATCAGATCGAAAGCGAGCAAACCACTTCGTTGCTTTTTTCTAGTTACAGCATCGTCTCCTTAAACTTAACAAATTTTTCAGCAATCTGCGAAATGATAATACAAATTTAAGGAAAATGTTCTAAATCTTCAGTACTCTTTGAACGTATATAACTTTTTACAAAAAAATGCTATTTAAATAATATCTTCTAAAACAAATCCTAAAATGACACCTTTCAAACAAGCTATAGCTTGGCTACTTCCAATTTATATTACTAGAGATATTACATTTAAGAGATATCTAATACATTCCTATGTACACATATTTGCCACGCCCCTTAAAGCCCATGAATCATACAAGTGGAATTTTACATCTGCAAGCCATTATATACTCGCCTCTATTATAATTTAAGACAAAAATATAAGGGAGCTTATAATATTGCTTAAAATATTGCACATTGGTAAACTTAATGCTATCGAGTTTTAAATATTTTAATTTTAATAATGGTTATTATTCTTATTGGGCTATTTAGTATCATTAAATTTAAGGCATATATATATATACAATATAAGTATTTACGCATACAACTGCCTCTACAATCAAAAAAAAAAAATATACTACAACAGGTCGTTATTTGACCAACTACCAGTCACTCATACGCCATACTCCGAATCCTTGAGCTCAACGATCTCAAAGTACGGTGTACCTTTTTTGGGAAGTTTTAAGTTGATTTGTATATGCTATATGATAAATTAATTTTAAACAAAAGCAACCTATATATATGTACATTAGGGTGTCCCTTATATGAGAAAAAAAATTTTTTTTTCGAATTTCGAAACGAATGCCCTCTATATTTTTTACTAATGCTATAAGATACTTAAATATAAAATTTAATCAATCTAGCATAATTGCAACCCGTGCCGACCGAGCTTAAAAGTTTAGTAAGAAAACGTGATTTGTCCTGAAATTTCGGTCTGCTATAAAATCACTATAAATGCAATGAGTTAAGTGAATAAAAGTAAAAAATGAATTAGATGAACATTAATCTTTAATTAAAAACATAAAGTTATAACAATCATTCAGGGTAACTTCTTTTTAGAGTAGTTTTTTTACAGTCCGGATACAATTTTCTATGTTCCTGAACACAGCGCAGCAAGAACTGATTTTGCTCTTCTTCAGCCGTGATAAGTCCGTTAAAATCTTGCATTAATTTAACAGCCCTTTCAGCAGCATCATTTACAACTATCAAATAATTTATTCTTCTTTTAGCTTCCAGAAAAGCAGAATTGTTATTCCAAAAAGATACATTTTCCCTTAGAAAACTGTCGTCGATCTGCAGTCGTGATAAAAATTGGTTGCTCTTTTCCGATACGACATCATCCAGTGTTTTCTCTGTAAAAAAGTTAAATAACAAATAAAAATCAACAACAATTTTGAAAATATATCAAAAAGTCAATTTAACTTACCAAACAACTTTTGAGTCAGTTGTTCCTTCGACGGGTCATAGCGTTAGCTAAAATCTGAGGTTTTGACATGCAATCATTTTCTTCTTAGTTTGGTTATCAACTTCATCATCAAATAGTGATAAAATGACTGTCTCTTTACATAAATGGCTAAACTTGCTAATTGAAGCTTTAGAAATTGTTGCGTCAGCTTTTTCGTACTCTTTTAACATCTTTAAGAAGCGCAAATCTTTGTTAGGTGCTTTGGTCGCCACTGTGCATTCGAGCCAAGGTTTAACATACAACATTACGACAAATAAGCAAACATCTTGTAGGGCCGGTCCTTCGCTGTTATTCTGCATTGTGATTGAAGTAAACATATCTTTAAAGAATAGATCGCTCTCGCCATCCAGCGTGACTGATGCATAGCTCCGGGGGGCCTTAGTTTTAATTTTTCCTCTGTGTGTCCTCCTAAAAATATTACGCACAGTTCGACCAATTCGCGGTAGTCATCTCTTACAAAACCTATGTCTAATTTTGTCTTATAAAATAGTAACAAAGCTTGAATGTCTGTCTCGGCAACACGTTCTTTCACGAAATTAAGAGATGGTTTAATTTTACGAGAATCGATGTTTTTCCAATTTTCTCTGAACTGTTTGAACATCGGAATATCTGAGCTACTAGTAAATTGCTTAATCTTGGTTTCAAAGACAGCTTTTGGGACCAATTCATAAACATGACGACAACAAGCGAAAATCAACAATTCTCTTCCTAAAGTTTGCTCCAAAATAGCACAAGCTCCATTGAAACGGCCCGTATTGGAAGCTGTTGTACTTTATCGTGAAGGTTCCAGTAAAAGAGAGCTGTTGAGACAGCCTTAGCTTGATATTTTCCAGAAGAACTTTCTAGTTTCGGCACATTTTGGATGTGAGCATCGTCGATGGTCGACCAGGGCGCTCTTCGTCTTCAACGCGTTCTCTACCTTCTTTGAACAATTTATACCAATCATAACATATGTTGATTTTGATAGAACTCGGTTCCCATAAGCCATCTTCAACATTTTTAACGTTTCTGCAGCATTTATTCCATTCAGGAAACAAAATTTAATCGCACTTCTTTGTTGAATAATTTCAGACAGTGTAAAAATCACCAAATTCACTTTTTGTGTCGCACAAAAAGAAGCGTAACTCAAACCCTAATGAATATTTTGACATATAATTTGGTATGGAAGTCAGTAACAGTTGTACCTACTTAAACAAAAATAAATTGAGGTAAAAAATTTAGCGCTCGTAATTTACATCGAAAAATTCCTACTAGTTTTTGAGCACAGTAGTACGCAACTTGTATGGACAAGTTTAAATAGCAAGTCGGCACGGGTTATCGTTTATATATCGAACTAATATTTTGTTCTAGACAATATAGGGTTATTACGAAACTTTTAAGAAGGTATGCGTAAAAAAATATTGAACTTGAAGTCTAAGGGACACCCTAATGTACATATGTTATGTAAAGGGTGTTTCATTTAGACCTTTTTTTTCAATAGGGATTTTTGTGTGGATCACGCGTGATCCATAACAACTGTCAAAAGCAAAGTTGTTCAATATTCATTGGCAAATCATCATGCAAAGACTTACACCCGAACAACGTTTACAAATTGTACAATTGTACTTCTGCAAAGAATGTTTTTTGTGCGCTGACATCGACTTATGGTCAACATAATCGACCCACCGAACCCACAATTCGTAACACCATCACCAAATTTGAGACCCAGTATTCATTGTTTGATGATACACGACCAAATCGACCACATCCAGCACGTAGTGAAGAGACTATAGCGGCGGTCGCTGACAGTGTTCACGATGACCGCAAGGAATCGATTCGGCGCCGATCGCAACAATTTGGCGCATTTTACATTTGCATCTCGGCTTGAAAGCAGACAAAATTCAACTCAGGCAAGGATTGAAGCCGAATGACCTTCCTGCACGTCGCCGTTTTAGTGAATGGGCTCTTGGTAAGATCGATGAAGATCCGTTGTTTTCGACCAAAATTTTGTTCAGTGATGAGGCCCACTTTTGGCTCCACGGCTTCGTGAATAAGCAAAATTGCCGTATTTGGGGAGAAGATCAACCCAAAGAGGTTCACCAGCTGCCATTACATCCAAGAAAAACAACGGTTTGGTACGGTCTGTGGGCTGGTGGAATCATTGGTCCGTATTTTTTTAAAAATGAGCAAGGTGTGAACGTTGCCATCAATGGCGCACGCTATCGAACCATGTTAACGGACTTTTTGCTGCCTGAAATTGTTGCCCGTGTTCTCGACGACATTTGGTTGCAACAGGATGGCGCTCCGGTCCACATTGCAAATGAAACAAGGGCTCTATTGCGAGGTCAATTTGGTAAGCGATTAATTTCACGTACGGGACCCGTACCTTGGCCGCCAAGATCGTGCCATATCACACCGCTCGACTTTTTTCTTTGGGGTTATGTAAATTCAAAAGCTTACGTGGACAAACCAGCAACGATTGAGGCCTTGGAAGCCAACATTACTCGTGCTATTGGCCAAATACCAGTGGAAATGCTTGAACGAGTCATGGAAAATAGGACCTTCAGGATGGACCCCATCATTCCTTTGAAATTTGCATTTGCCAAATCATTAAAAAAAAGGTCTTACTGAATCACCCAATACATATGTTATGTAGGTGTAGTAGCTACATATATTTTAACATTTTGCCCAATTAACAGCAAATATAAAGGAAACTATTGATACAAAGTTTATGTAGATTGTATCTGTTCAAATGCTAGAGATTTAAATCTAAAAGATTAAAAATACAAAAAAAAATAAATAAATTTGTACAATATATATAAGGCTTGTCAAAAAAGTAATTTTACAAGAGGGAAAAAATAAAATTTTATGTTTGGTCGCAAAAATATATATTTTATGATAGTTTTTTAGTAAAACAAAGTATGCAGTACAGTAATGTACTATAATAAAATTAATATATAGTAAAAAGAACACAATATATTAGGTTGTCAAAAAAGTCTTGCGGTATTTCCGCAAGCTTGTCTTTGCAAGCGCGTAGTTCTAGTTGTATTCGTCGCATCGGTTCACGCTAGAGCTTTTGGAAAGCTCTTTTCACGTGCTAACACGTGATTGATTAATTGTTGTTTGCTTTTGTAGTTTTTGTTGTTTAATTTTTGTAGTGGAACCAATATAAAATAATGGCCGCAATTTTCTATAATAAAAAACTAAATCCTATTAAGGAATAAATTTGAAAACAATTTGAAAACGTGTTCGTCGAAATATTGACGGCTTTCGTGGGCACTTCTGGACGATTTGCTAAATTGTAGTTTTGGACACTTTATGGTCCACTAGCGATATCAACTCTGATCAAGGAACTGAAGAATATGATTAAATTTTTAAGCTTATTCGTTTTTACCACTCCGAAATTTTACCAATAATCTTTTAACTATATTTTTTTTATTTCTCGATGTTTCTTTTAGTCATTAGCTGCGAAATTGTAAACAATGGCTACAAGAAGAGTGGAATCTTGAATTCTGAAGAAATTCGTCAGATCCTCATATATACCTCGGGGCAGCAAATTATTACATTTTAATAAACAAAGTCAAATTGTTGCTCATTAAAAGCTCAGATCACATCGTTTTTTGACTTATACTCCTCTGCGAACACCATTAGCATTAGTAGAATACTGCACACACTGATGGCGAAATTCCGAACAGTTGTTTTACTGCACTGTACTTATTTGAATACATTCATTTTTTTTCTCTTAAAAAACGGATTTCAAGATTTTTTCGAAAAATACACAATATTTGTTAACTTTTTGAGTTATTCATCAATATTTCGTGACACATTTTATGATTTGTATCGACATAAAAGACAATTCGTTCCTAAGGCATTCATATGCTCTTTACGGTGATTTACAATGTATACAGAGTCTACAATATAGCGTAGCTTACTTTTCACAAAGATGTATAAAAATACTGGGCAAAAAATGCTTAGAGTAAAAGGTCACACTAAAATTTGATGTAGGGCTCATTTCGGGCTGGGAAGGAAAATGTATGTTGCGACAAGGCAACAACAATGAGGTAACTCCGGGTGAAGTAAACAGCGATGTTTTTTAAACTTTGGTCAAATATTGCTAAACTGGAAACCTTGAAGTGCAGGACGAAAATGTTAACATGTTGCTAGCCACTGTCTATAGATGGCAGATGGACTGTGCAGTCACAGCCTGTGACAATTTTATGGCACTTAAGTGGATTAATCCAACTGTCTAGGCATAGGCTTAATTGCAGAGCTGCAGAGCTGCACCGCTTTGATGGAACTCGCTGTATAAAAAGCATTTTGTAGTAAGTAAGCCAGAGCGAGGAGTTCCGAAAACTGAACGCTGATCAGCTGGGTAAGCTGCTGGCCAGTGACGATATTCAAGTGCCACCGGAGGGATTGATTTTCAGAGTCTTATGTCTTGGGTGCAACAATATGAGCCCATCTGCAAACACCACGTACGAAAACTGCTGGCCATGGTGAGGCTGCCACTACTGAAGCTTTCTTTTGCGGATCATGTGTATCATCATGTGAATGTATCCTATTCAGAAGCAATGGATACTTTAAAGGAAACTAAAATTACTACGTGATGATTATTTTGCGGCTGTTATTGATACTAAGCTTGGGAGACTTAAACCAATGTAATACTGCAATAGGAAGCCACAGTAGCTTCACGACAAGGCAATGGAATCTGCTTGGTCTGCTCTAAGAAGTCTTTACTAGTAGGCGAGAGTTTCATCATACGGTTTAAGACTCGTCCAACGGGCGCCCAGATTGTACTAGTTGCGGGGTTAATAATAGAACCCAATGCAAATGAATCAATACAAGTTGGTCACTGTTCAACGCCAACTGTGGATTCAGAAGTAGTCGAGCTTCTGGTACGTGTCGTCATCAAGCTTGTGCCGACGAATAATGATCCGCAAAAAGGAAAACTGGAGCAACCAATCAAAGAAGTGCGCATAATACAAACTGAAGGCTTTTCTACGCAATGCCATACGGGAACAGTTTACTGTTGATCAAATTGAGCAGATGACAATACCAAACCAGATTACTAGATGAAGCGACCACTTTTATATATTTATTATTTATTTAATACAGTTAAGTAAATTTAAAAAACTAACTGAAGACTTCTCTACCTTACAAAATATTTGCCGACCGACCAACATTAAATATATTTAAAGAAATAACAGTAATATTGTAATGTAAAGAATAGCAAAAAAAAAATTAGTTACCAAATTGGAAATAAAATTGCCATAACGTGCTATGCGAGTTTAAAGCAGTTGTGAATTTTAAGATGCATTATGTGGTATTTTCTGCATTATTTCTTGAAATTAGTTAAAAATTCTCGAATTAAGATATTGCTTAAAAAATACCGTCATTCTGCATTCTAGAGATAAAATCTTGGCACTTAACATTTTGCTTGACTTTTTATACCCTGTACCGTATATGGTACAAAGGGTATATTAAGTTTTTGCACGCCGTGCGTGCGTCCGTCTTTCTGACCGTCCGCTTGTACGTTTGAACGCCTAGATCTCAGAAATGGTAAAAGCTAGAGTAACCAAACTTTCACATTAGGTCCCATATTATTCCACAAAAGAAAAGTTTATTTTATATTTTTGATATCGGGGTTAAATTATATAGCTCCGATAGGGGTGTTTCAGACGACCTCAAAAAAAAAAAACAAAAGTTTTCGATTGAAAATTCGTTTGTTTATGAAGATGTAACCAAATTTGGCACTAGAAAATTTTTTATAGCTCCCAAGCATTTTAGCAAATTTGAACAAAATCGGTAGACTATATCATATAGCTCCCATAGGACGCATCGGTCCTAAAAAAAGTTTTTTATATAAAATTCGTTGTGTTTCGTTTGTTTGTAAGGATATTTGAACTAAATTCGGCACTCATATCTTTTTCAAGATATTAAAGCACTGTGACAAATATGATCGAAATCAGTTGACTATATAATATAGCTCCGATAGGAACGATCGATCAAAAAAAAATCGTTTGCTTAAAAATTCTTGTTTTTGGTTTTTTATGAAGGATTTTATTGCAAGATAGTGGTACAGGGAATCCAAATTTGTCCGCGCCCGACTTTACGTACGCCATTTTTTTTTAATTGTGCAACTATTTCTCTTTTTGTGTTAGAACCGATAGCACATCGACGATCAACTTCGTCGGTCGAATTGCCAATGAAATATATTTGTGTAGAAATTGATATTCTTCATCTGCGAAAGGCAACAATGAGCCTGCTTTATGGTAAATCTGGCCTTGAACCTGTAATACAATATGATGTGATGAAAGGTTGCAAAAGCCATCGAGTACACTCTCGTCAAATTTGACAAAACATTCAGGTTTTGTATTCAAAACACAATCTGGTGAAATTACCTTAAAAGTGGGCATGAAATTGTTTCTAATAATATTCGTCGCACCAAATGAAGTCACTTGAAAAGATGAATTATATTCCTAGATATTCCCCACGAAATGCTTTGATTGAGGTACCGTTCCAGAAACCAAAGAACACAGTGGCTCTGGTGGAGGATTTATTGCCGGTAATTTCAATTTTCCGTTCGCACAACATAGGTCTGCTGTTTCATTGGGAAATTTCAGTGCTTGGCACTGATCACATACCTTGTTCATTGTTCCAATTACAACAGATTGATGCGAGCTATAATCGGTCGTATTGTTATATTCGAATGCAGCTCGGTGCAGATTGGATGCATTGCGTATTTGTCTGAGTGTTCTTTGGATTAAATTCTGTTCTGCATGGATTTCATCTGATTGATTCTGATAATCCCGATTTCGTCTCATTCTTATTCGAGCATTCGTATTGTATTCGTGTCGTTCTTCTGTTGTATGAGCAGAACGTGATCTTGCTTCTCTTAATCGATTCAACTCATTCCATTGTGAACGTTGTCCCTCAGCTTCAGCTGTTCTTCGGGATGATTGCAATTGAGTTCTGCGCGAACGTCTACCAATGTTACGTCTTTTTGGCGGCATTATGTGCAAATATTGATCTGAACATATGTATTTTACGCAGAAATCAAAACATGAATCGTTTATAATTTTTGTGTTTCCTTTCGACAAAAACAATTAACTAAAAAATAATTTCTAAAGAAATTCCAAATTCCAAATAATAATGTTATCGGTTCATATGTTTTTCCATAAAATATACACCATTCTCTGCCCGCGTCGTTTTAACATTGATAACTGACTTAACTGGAATCCGTTTAAGCACAAAATATATAAAACATGTTTTTCAACCATAATCAATGAGAAATCGAGTTTCTCATAAAATTTGTGACTTAATGTTTTCTGTTATAATCATCATCACAATTCCCTACAGGGTCAGGCTTTCTCAAGTATGCCGCAAAATTACCAAAGCTCATATTTTGCAATGAAATTTAGCCAGCATCGAGTTTAATGATTCAGTTGTACACTCTGAAAATTTTGCTGCAAAATTTTGAATGATTGGTTTTTTATGAACAATCAAAGTTTTATGCAGCGATGGGACAAGATATATTTTTCTCCGAAAGTTAAAGTCCGTTTGAAACAATTTTTTAACCACAGATTGACAAGAGATTAAATGTTATGTTTTGCTGCTTGTAAAAAAAAATTCTTATAAACAATTGAAAATTTAAACAATTTCTGGGCTTTTGAAATCAAATATTTTCATATCACTTATGTAATAAACGTTTGAGAAATTTTGTACGCCAAAAATTTCGTGTGATCCAAAGGATCGAGCATAATAAAGTTGTTTGTATCGGAATGTACGTTACGACTCGTTAGAAATGCGATTTCGAGCGGGCGCGAACTTGAGCGCCTCTGCGGATACGCACACGGCAGCTCGCGCGTGGCTCGACCGATTTTACAGACTCGAGCTTGAAAAAAAATCGTCCTGAAATCTTTGTCAGCAACGAGGTGGTCAGCTCCTCAGGATGCGGTCAAAATACTCCATGAACACTATGACGCAACTATAGAAACTATAATCTATATTGAGGAAGATGTTACCGAAAATGCAATTATGAGACAAGAAGCTAGAGGACTTCGGATCCAACTAGAGAAATTCGAGACACTCTCGAGACTCTCACGATTTCATGCGGAGTAAAAGATTACAAAAAGTTGATATCAGTATGACTGATGTCATCAACGACTATCGTGGACTAATAAAAGTGGTAGCTGACACACGAATGGAATTCGAAGTTTCTAAGGAGAAAGCGTTGAACATTTCGGAGCGCCAAGAATATCAAACAACTGTTTCCAGAAAAAGAAAAAGAAAGTTACAGGCTGACGAATCACGAGATGGGGAAGTTCAGTTATCAGGCAGCGATAATTTTCGGGTGAATACCTTCAATGTTATCCTCGACAACGTTGATTCTGAATTGAGAAAAAGATGCCAAGCATATGAAACAATAAATTAAAAATTCTCGGCGATTACTTATTTTGGCAATAAAGATTCTAGTGAGATTCGTGAAAAATCGGAACATTTAAGGAAAACTTATACTTCAGACCTTGAGGAGTCATTCGCTGACGAGATGATTCACTTTCTCGCATACTACTCTGGACTTAAAATGGAACGTAACTCGTCATCTGACCTTTTAAAACTTCTAAGGGCGAACGAGCTATACACTGAGTTCCCAAATGTGGACATAGCATATAGGATCTTCAACACATTAGCGTTGACAAATTGCATGCAAATTTCATGTTTAAAAAGAGTTAAAAATTATTTGCGATCA
>JBAMAX010004434.1:0-51267 GCA_037043745.1 Chymomyza amoena | reverse complement strand
AAGTATAGTTAAAGAAAGCCGGTGCTAAAAAACTCATCTCTAAGATCGTGATGGGAGACGACCATGAAGCTGAACAATAATCAATAGTGTGAGTCCAAATCCAACAAATACATCGCACATGTTCGCCATATTTTTTTCGGAATAGCTCTCACACTCGATAGGGACTTCCAATAAAATTATCTACAAAATAGGGAGATTTGATAACCGTACACCAAGTCCCATTCTTTTTTTCTTTTTTTTCCCGCGATTTTCAATATTTCAAAAATTTTAACGGCAAGAACCGCGGTTTCGGTCTCGTTAAGAGATATGTCAGAGTGACGAAGTACCCAACAGAGGAAGATCGAGTAATACTGCTACGAATACATAAGTTTGCTCTTAATACAATAGTTTGTCCATATATCTAATAAGTCAGCTTTTACACTAAGTATGCTGTTGTTCGAAGGCAAATTTCGATTTAAATTGGAGTCGAAAAGCAAGCAAGCCATACTTCTTAAATCAACTATAAACAAATCAAAACTCAGTCTACACAGAAACATATTACAAAATTAACATTTTAATACGAAAATAAAATATGCTTCATAAGCAGTCTCGTGCGGAATTTGTAAAATGGACGATGAACATAATGTTGATCAACCTTTTGAAGATGCTAAAACTGAGGAGAAATACCTTGAATTATTCCATCAAATAGTGCTAATACTACGTCAAAATGAAACCTGACTTAAGGAGGTGGAGCATGCTAGTGGCTTTTTATTGCATGCTGGAAAAAATGTCAACAAGATATTAAATAAAAAGGCCAAAACCGGTGTTATGAGCCAGCATGTAAGTATTTGATAATGTCGCAATAATTTGCAAAACAGTCTAAATTAACTAATAGGTCCTCTTATAAAATTAAATATCTCAGAACCCATGGCTGCTAGTGTTTTTTAGCTTGGGCTTCGGATACAGCAATAACTCCACTGAAGACTGTACAAATCCCTTCCTATTTATTGGACGGAATAGGCTAATACTTTGAGCAACTGACCTAATTTGCAAATATCTTTGTTGCTCTTAAATTTTTAGCTGGCTAATCCGCAGCCTAGATATTTGGATCGACTTCTCGCGTCTTTGAACAAATATTTTTAAGCTCTAGACGATGAAATCGCATCGTATTTGTCGCCTGTAATGAAAGGGTAAGTGTTCTAGAAATCTTGTACGCTTCTAAAATTTTCAACACGCAACACAATACTTACAGGCTTTTCGAAATCCTCAGTCCCTTTTTTAACGAGCATACAAAGAAGGTTGGACTCACTGCCATAGCAACGGTTGTTGACGGTGCCGGTATAAATATCATGCCGTTTTCCGAAAAAATCGTAAGCATTATTAGAGTCTATTTTATAACAACCAGTTGTCCCAGCGATATGAGTAGACCACGCAATCAGGCTATCACTGTTTTGGCCATTTTGGCACAATCCGTTGGAAAGGAAAATTTGATGCCACTTGTCGATGATATAAGCCAATATGTAAGTATTATTTGATTGGCAATAATTTGCAAAATAGTCTAAATCAATGCAATTTTTAGAATCCTAAAATCGTGAACGTTATTGTAATCCGGAACAAAAAAGGAACATATGCTTGACTATACTGCATTTGGATTGCTATTAAAGGTTTCCACCACTAAGTACCAATACAAAAAAAATACCAAAATACTAAAACTAAAAATAATTTAAATATGTTTTACAGGTTATACGCTCTGGACTAAGACCACATTTACTTTGTTGCAGATCGTATGCGTATATGAGAAAAGAAGATCATCCTCTATTTATACATATATTTTATTATATCTGAAGAAATTAGAATATTGCCCAACGAGAATGAAAAGGTAAAGTGTGAAAGTTTTGCCGAATATTTTTATGCGAATCCGTTTTACATGTGTGTTGCTTTCATTTTCACTAAAAAGGATTTCATACTAACATCAACAAGAGGCATAAAATTTTCCTTTCCAACGGATTGTGCCAAATTGGCCAAAACAGTGATAGCTTGATTGCGATTTTTAAACTGGTTGTTATAAAATAGACTTTTATAATGCTTACGATTTTTTCGAAATGCGGCTTAAGATTTATTCCGGCACCGTCAACAACCGTTGCTATGACAGTGAGTCCAAGCTCCTTTGTACGCTCGTTAAAATAGGGATTGAGGATTTCGAAAAGCCTGTAAGTATTGTGTTGCGTGTCGAAAATTATAGAAGTATACAAGATTTCTAGAACACTTACCCTTTCATTAAAGGCGACAAAAACGGTGCGAGTTCAAAGTCTAGCGCTTCAAAATATTCGTTCAAAGACGCGAGAAGTCGATCCAAATATGTAGGCTGCGGATTACCCAGCTAGCCTAGTCCGTCCAATAAATAAGAAGACATTTGTACAGTCTTCAGAGTTATGCTGAATCCGAAACCCAAGCAGTAAAGCCCCAGCAGCCGAGGGTTCTGAGATATTAAATTATTTAAGAGGACCTATTAGTTTATTTATGAAGTTATTTTCACCAAATTTTAAGAATAAATACTTAGTTAATGAAACTTTCAGTGATTGTTTTGATTGCTTTCGGAAATTTTTTAATATACCATTTTTTGTTAAAGTATTCAAAGTTATCTACAAAAAAGTGCTGCAACATTATTCTACAATAAATAGTTTTCTAGCGATCGCACGTATAATTCGCTCACAAACGCCAATTTTAAATTTATTATATAGCAACTGCAGCCAAGCGTAAAGCAGTAGACAAAGCAGAATACTGCTTGCTTTGTGCACTGCTTGCTTTGGTGCCGCGTACATAAGGTGATTACTATCAGCATTGCTCCAAATTTTAATTTATTAAAGCACTGTCAAATTTGATTGAAATCGTTTGACTATATCATATAGCTCCCATAGGAACGATCGGTCAAAAAAAAATATTTGCTTAAATTGATTACTGAATAATGTAATAGAACCCATCATATTAAAAAGAAAGTATAAAGGGGAAGACGATTTGATATCCCGCATCCCAATGATTCCAACTCTCTTTTTTATTTTTTTATTTTACAAGCTGAAGCTGTCCCGAATAGCAAAATAAGTATTACATAAAATTAAGAATCGACTGTTGGGCGGTACGAAGTTCGACGCGTCAGCTAGTATTTTATAAATTAATAATAAGTGTTCTTGAAAATAATAGTTATTTAGCAATTTTTATTTAAAAAATTAAAAGTATCGTTGAAGGATCAGTATAAAGGTTCCCATTAGGAAAAATATTCAATTTTTACATCTTGTGTGTATTAACATGATTGGTGTATTTTTGAATGTACGCGCTTACACATTTCCCACGACGCGTAGCATGTCCTTAGATGATCAACATTAAGGATCTCTCAAAAAAAAAATTGAATTTAAATGTTGAATCAGTGATCTGTAAAAGCGCTTGTGAGAAAGCCGCAGTTACCAAGACTCATTTTAAATATTTATTAGGCAATAGATGAAATATTTCAACTAGTTGCACGGATCTCCGGAAGCCAACAAACACAGTCCCAACCAGCCAGAGATACAGATGGAAATCTCCTAACCGATGAGGACGCTCCAATCCGTAAATGGTGGCAACATTTTATGGAAATCAGCTAAGTCGAAATGAGATCTATAGACACGTTGCGCCAACAAATGGAAGCCCCAGCCGAAGTTCTCAAAGTAGACACCCAGCTGATGGCGAAAATATTGCACCCAGACTTCGCTTGCATATGGAAGAAAGAGCGTGTTCCAGATTCCTGGAAAAGGGTAATCATTGTGAAGCTAGCTAAGAAAGGAGACCTAAGTGACTGAAACAATTGGAGAGGAATTGCTCAACACGAGCTACAAAATACTAGCCACACTATTGAACGAAAGCCTTCAGGAAAAAATTGGGATTACAATTCAAGATGAACAGGCAGGATTTAGACTACACAGGAATTGCGTAGACTAAGCAAACACACTTCGCATGATTACCCAACTGGCTATGGAATGGCGAGCTTCGCTGTACCTCTTGTTCATCGATTTCAAGAAGGCTTTCGACTCAGTAGACAGGCAGCAATGTTGCGAGCACTTGCATGGAAAGGAGTACCATCCAACATCATAACAATAAGAGAAGCAATGTATGATGATGCGGACCTGGCGGTACTGCATAACCTTTCCAAACGAACATATTAATATATATGTACCAATTATATGCGGGATATCCTGGCTAAAGAGAACATCAAATTCAGAGCTGTAATTTATCGTTTGTGAGTCCATCCCAAATCAGGACACGTCAATGGACATAGATAGGTCATGCTCTTAGAAAAAACCAAGCAGCATTGTTAGAATGGCACTAGGCTGGAATCCCCAAGGAACCAGACGAGTACGACGACCTAGCAGAGAACTGGCACAGCAAAACATAGCATGGATTACAGCTAAATACAACAACGCAAAAAAGAGTCCGAAGGAAAGCTCTTGCAGAGGCCCTAAGCTCCCAAGAGGAGTAAAACCGGAAAAAATATGAAATCAGTGGATACTCTCCGGACATAATGAAGTATTTAAAAGAAATCAATTAATTTATTCCTTTTATTAAACACACAAACAGTCACAAGGACTCTCAAATTTAGTTTAACTATGCGAAGAAATATAATCTCGCTTAATTATTACCAGTTTTAGAGTAAAGTTGGAGAGATCATATTAATATGACACAGATTTATTTAGTAAAGTTCCACAAACTGCTTATTATTCTAATAAAAGGTTCCCTTTCAAAATACTAAAAGTGCAACAAAAAAATATTTATATATAGAGTACAAAATAGTTTGTTAAGTTAAGGTTGAGCGGGAACGGACAATAGTGTTGAAAAATTTTGGAATAAGCTTTAACTGCTTACCCAAAACTCTTTGCTCCATGCCTCCATCGAGCAAAGACCACTCTTCTAATGACGTCGGGAACCATCTGAGCGCCCCAAATAGGATTTTAGGGCTGCAACTAACTCGGACTGTTCGGAGGACTGTTTTTTGTTGTCCTTGCGTTCCTGATCGCGTTTCAGCTGCTTGCAAAGCTTCTTCAGCTGTTTGCGTTTCCTTTTGCCGGATTTGCTCTCGCCGCTATTGTCATCCTCCTCCGAGGAGTCGTCGCGCTTCTTGCGACTCTTCAGCTCCTCGCATTGTTTGAGCAGCATTGCCAGTTCAGCATCCTTGTCGGACTTGGCGGTGGTTGTGGTAGTGGGCTTGGGTGTAGTAGTGGTGGTGGTGGTTGTAGTGGTACTGCTTGAACTGCTTTTCTCAGGCTTGAGAGTGGTTGTTGTAGTTGTAGTGGTCTCAGGTGTTGTGGTCGTCGTTGTTGTTGTTGTTGTTGTTGTGGACTCTGCAGCAGGAGCTGTTATAAATCGCATGTATTTAGTTTAAGAGTATCTACAGATGTCCGACCCCCTCCCAGGAAAAAATAGGCCTTATCCAAACTCACCGGTCTTCACATAACCAAAACAGCAGCTGCCCAACAGCAGCCAGATGAAAATAGTTGCTTTTTGCATTGTAAATTTTTCAAGATGATTTGCCTCTGGCGGTCTATGAGCAACTAAATTTAAATCGAGTTAGATCTCTTGACTATATAGTCAAAAACCTTGACATCTGACGTTAAGTTACGACTCTGGCAACTTAAACCTTATCAATATAGTGAAATATTGTAATACTAACATTCATAAAGACTGCTTTTAAATACGAATCTAAAACTTATGAATCTAAATTAATTAGCAAATATTTGATTTTGAATTATTTCTAGGGGATTTTTTTTTTTTTCGATACGCTAAGCACAACTCTATAAGGTATTTATGGTATGGAATAATTTTAGCGTTTAAGTCACATGTAGCCTATGCCAAAGGTTACACTATGCGGTTTTGCTCAACTTTTGACTTACTTCATTCATTTTCAATTGATCTTCAAGAAGTCAAACTGCTCGTTAAAAAAAATATACATGGTTTAGTTTTTTTTTTTTTTTTTGGTAAAATTAAATTTGCAGAACTTGGCATATCGATATAATGCCTACTTGTTAGTGTGTTTTGTTCTTGAGGAGAAACTATTTTGACGTGACAACATCTTAAATTAGGTTTGTATGGGTGGCACCATTGAAAAAGTCTAACGATAACCGTAACGATAAGTCTAGCGATAAATAATCGTAACGATAAGTGGCATTTTTATTTTTGGTTTGCGCTCTGCTCTTATCTATAAACGAACCAGCGACTTTTTGTGAATCGCAGCAGCAACAAGCAACGCACAGCGTCAGCCGCACCGCTTAGCGCTCAGCACCAAACCGGCACTGCTCACAGCGGTGGCTATTTTTAGTTTTGAGTGAGCGCAACTGATTAACTGTTTGTATTTTTTTGTGCTCTCAATCTCATTATTTTATTGTTGTATTTGCGATGTGCGCAACGCGAAGCAGCGAGTAAACGTGCTCTTAAATAATTAAAAATCAAATTAGTGTCTGCATGCCCAGTAGGAAAATTGAGAAAGTGACTGCTTGTGTAATATAATAATACTTTTTGTAAGCAAAATGGTGAAATTAATTTTTTGAAATTATTTTTTTAACGCAAATTTGTGTTTAATAATTATTATGTCATGCAATATTAATTATTATGGTTAGATATTTTATTGAAATTAATAAAAATAAAAAAATTTAATAGCAGCTTACATCGGTTATTACATACATATAATTAAATTGAATGTGTTTCAATTATTATACCTTCAATTGTGTAGTTTAGTAACAATATATTGTGCTTTAATAATTACACCTTAATTGTTTAGTTTGGTAACAATACATATTATAAAAAAAAACAAATATTTTATCTATTATTTATTATTTATTATCTACTGCCGAGAAAATTTTATTTTATTAAGAGATACGAAAACGTAAAGTCTGACAACTCGTTTCTTAATTTCATGAAATATACGTATAATCTTGATTGCGTATCAAACGTTTGTAAGTCAACTACGGTAAAAGAAACAACCATCGACCTGACTTTGGCAAGACACATTACAGCAGAAACACTTCCTTTCATTTCCTATTTCTCCTATCATCGTCCTATCCTCAACAAAATCACTCAAATAGGAATTAGTTAAGTTTTAGTTTACATGTACGATGTTTTAGCAAACAAAATATATTTCTATAGTTACAATTTGTGCAATTCTTATTTTCATTCAATTCCTTGTTCCTATTGTGCAATTTTATAATATTCATATCAATAAATATTCTACCGAGAAAAGGACGTTGTCACGTAAAATCTTCGCCCGTAAAACCGACTTTATTTATTTTTACTTTGAAAAAAAAAGTTTTTAAAAAGAAACGCATTTTAATGGCTCCCATAGAGAGAAGAATTAAAACATCTTTAGCTATTACAGATTGCGACAATTAAATTTTGTTCTTCGAATTTAAAGCCTTTCAGTCACTTAATTCAGCTGATAGAGATAGATATCGGAAAACTTGTATATTAGCTAACTTGGGTAGCTGGGGACGAATTTATAACCTTTTTTACTGTGGGGTTGCTGCCCTGGGCTCTACGTGTATTCCAATAAGTTCGACAATGTAATTTTAGGCACCACACTTTTTATACCCTGTACCGTATGGTACAATGAGTATATTATGTTTATGTAAGCCGAAAATGTATGTAGCATACAGAAAGTGACGACGGAGACCCCCAAAGTTATCTAAAGTATGATCAGGGTAAATAAAGAAGTCGATACACCCATGTTCGTCAGTGCGTTTGTCGCCTAGATATCATTGTAGAAGATAGAGTAACCAAACTTTGACATTAGATCCCTTAGGAGACAAGTTTATTTAGAGGCCCTCGAAAAAAATTAAAAAAGTTTAAGATGGATAATTCGTATGTTTATGAAGATATCGTAACCAAATTCGGTACTCAATAGTTTTTTTTGGTTAAAAGTAATTATTAGAATATAGTTAAATGTTAATTTTTTGTTGAAGTTGGAAAAAAAATTAATGGGAAATAAGTACAAAAAAAATAAGTTGGATTCATCTCCAATATTAAAAAAAATAAAAATCAATAAAATAAAAAATATGTGGTGATTTTTTACATGGTTTACTGCCATGCCATTAAACTACCGGGATTCGAACCCAGACCGGCGAGTGCTACGGACGTTAGTCCTAACCACTACACCATCACCGGCGGCAACAATCAGGCAACTATTTGCACACTTAAGCTGCATGTGCCATCTCTAATTTTTCTGTCCCCACTAGCAACCAAATATTTGACTATATCTTGGACATGAGCATTATTTGAAAGATGTTGCTTTGTTGCGTTTAACATATCATTAAAAAATCTGTATAAAGCGCTTAGTTTAGTTTATATAAAATTCAAAAATATATCTTCAGCTGCAATTGTTTCGTATCGATGCGCTTGTCGATAGTTATTTTTCGATAAATTCAACACGGGCATAACTTGAAGTTAGCTGCGGCATCAACAATTATTTATAGCGTAAATAAAGTAAGAAAAAAAAACAAAGCAAAAAGTGGAACCAGCTCGATTAATCATAGTGACCACTGTGCGCCGCTTATGCTCTGCTACTGCTGCGTCTGCGCCGACGGCGACGTCAATACGACGCTTGCGTTGGCGTTGCACTTATGAAAATCCAGAAAGCCCAACATGAGCAGCGCTGCCATTAATCAATTAACGATTAATCCCGTGAATGATACTCATAAATGTATTTCAAATTTTTTGCTCCTGATTTTTAATATTTTTGCTATTGATTTTATGAACAGCTGTAAAGTATTATATATTTTTTGTTATGGTATTTTAAAAAAACAATAAACATATAAAAAAATACCTTTTAAAAGCTTTGAAGGCTTATACTTTTTTAATTATTTGCAAAAATGCATTAAGTGCCTCAAGATAAGGATTATAATTGCTGAATATTATTATTAATGACACTAGATTTTAGCTTTAATTGTATCGACTAGTATCGATTAATAGGTATTGAAAAACGTATAGCAGAAGAACCCTGTTACAATAAGATCCATGCAATAAATATTCACTTCCGTTTTAAAGATCATGTTGAATACATCACAATAACCCTCTCCAAAAACAACTTGTTTTGCAAACATTTGTATTTACTCCCCCTATTCGCATATATCTACTATAAAAAGCTTAGCATAGTCCCCTCTAAAATTTTGTTAGTTATTTACTTATTAAGTTACTTACTTTTTAGAATGTTTCCTCATATTTTCTTAAGTTCTTAGAAATCATAAGTAACTTAATTTGTTGAGAAGTGCTATTGGAAAATCACACAATTTTATAGTACACAATTTTTGAAAATAGTAAAAATAATTTTGAATACTAACGTGTTTAAGATTTATCCTTTTCAAAACGTAACCATCATAAATATTTCAACATGAAAACTTTTAATAAAAATGCCGCAATATTCAATTTAATCAAATTAATCTAATCGCTTTAAAACATTATTTTGTATTTAACAAAAATTTCAGGTCAAGGTCAAAACTAGAGATTGAACATTTTTCACTAGCATAAAAACAAGATAATTTAATTCGAGATCATTCTGAAAAGTATTTATTGCTCTAGCCAAGAAATCGGTTTTAAGTCAAATGAAAAACGTCGTTGTGCCAAAAATCTCTTTTAGGGAAAATAAAATTAGTAAAAATTAAATTATTATTTTAAATTGGTATCATTTATCTGAACTAAAATCATTTATATTCTTGTGGCTAAAACTGAATTCATTGAAATCTGTATTAGGCAAAATTTTAGAAAGGATTTTTAGGATTAAACTCATCTTTTAAGCATTTTTTTTACATTTTTTTTAAGCGTCAAATATAGCCCTTTTTTATGGTATTATTTGTAATAATATTATTATTATTAACACAAATTTTTTTACTGGGCTTAGAGTGAGGTGATCCAAAAATTGTCATAAATAATATGGATTAAAACCTTCTCTTTTTTTTTAACCGTAACACAAATTTTCAAAAAAGTTTCCAAATTATTTATTTCAATATCTTTAGTCGCTATTTCATAAAAGAATTTCCAGGGGTTTTGCTTTTTAATGATTTGATCCGATTTGACTACCACCTCGTCCATTTTCTACCACAGCTCTCAACACATATACTTGAAACTTATTTATTTATATATTTTAAATAGCCTTTTTGACTTCACTATCGATCCATATAAAAATCGCTTTAATTTTAAAGAATTCAATTCAATCCAATTGAAAAATACTTGTATGCTGCATAGAAGAAGTTTTTAATATCTCCCATCGGGCTAGAGACGTGGATAAGTTAATACATATTATTGTACACTGCATTATTTTTTAAAAAGTCTAGTGGTCTAAAGAAATCGGTGGTACTAGAACAGGGCTGCAAAGCATTAGCTTTAATTCGTCATATCATATACTACTTTTCGCTGTGCCGTTTACAGCAATCAAACCAAAAATTAAACTTTGTTGAACCCCTGTAAATAAATAAAAACATTTTGTGGGGAAAACTGCACTGCGACCCTTGGGATTTCCTTAGTTAGTATATTTCCACAGATGAATCTAGTCTGACAATATCGTGTATCAAGAATTTATGACCGCCCATAGGAATGCCCTTATTTTAGCTATTATATATTGGATACGGATTGATTAAAAAAAATTCCACGGAACCTACGGTTGTTAAAATCTATGATGACCATCATGCTTTCTGATACTGCAGTAAATATATTTATTTTTGGGAAAAAGGAAGGAGCATCTCCACCTTTTCTTCACCAACTAGACTTTGATCTGTAATATTTGGAATCTAATTCAAAAATATTATTATTATCCCATGGAATATTATTATCCCATGGATGAAAAAATCCACTCAAAGGAGTTGCGTGAATCGATTACACTTATATAAATCCGTGCATAAAACATCAAGGTTATTTGTGTTATAAGGTGAGCACCCCTAATCTTTATGCGTACTCCTAGAATTTGGAGACTTTAATTAAAACTCTCCAGAGATAAAATGTGAAAACTTTTGTTGCAAATAAGTTTTAAGGCTCTATGTAATGTAAAGTTGTTAAATTTACCTTCAAAATTAAAAGAGCTAAGGCTTAAAAAAGAGTTTCAATTAAATTTTAATTTAAAACACAAGTTCGTTTAAAGGCCGGTATGCAGTTCCAAAATTCACAATCTAATTAATTACTGCCGTAATGACCAGTGTGTGTATCTTAACGCAATGTGGTAGTTTTTATCTGATTCTGGTATTTTGTGGTATTTATTGGAACATGGTTATAGTAGCTGCTTTTAATAATAATAATTAGTAAACGTGTTTAAAAAGAATGTCTGGCAACGATTTTTTCTATCAGCCTTTTGATACGCCCATAATAATATGCTTGCTCTTTAGTATTGAATGTTTGTTGCTGCTGCTAGCGCCATCTAGTGAACTTTGATTGCGTCCTCTTGCATAAGGCGTTGGTTAAATCGTATAACAAGACTGTTTTTAGGGCGTGTATGCAGTAGCAAAAGTTACGGCCGTAAATTTAAACAAATTATTACCACCGTAACGACTAAAGTGTACCAAATAAGACAAAAGTGGCATTTTTTAATCGATTTATTATCAAAGCAGGTTACAACAAAAAATCAACGGCCTTTTCTTTCCTCCCAACTGGCCTAACGACTCTCGGCCTGGCTTACGATTTTTTCTGCTAGCAATTATTTATGCTTGTAAATTACAAAAAAACAGTGTTGCCTACGTTTAGAAAGCTACTGATGACATCTTATGTTAAGTATTTTTTTAAATCATAAGAAAACACAGTTTTTTTTTATTTTCTTATCCGTTTCCAAGTTTTTCTAGTACGGTCGTAAATTTTAGAGCTGCCTTTATCTGCGTAAGTGTTTCGCAACTAATTTTGCAGCTTTTGTTTCGGCTTAGATTTCCGGGGTTGCATACTGGCCTTTAGTTGTGGGGCCTTACAAAAAATTTTTTTTTTTTTTTATTTTTTTTTTTATTATTAAGTGTAGAACCTGTACAATAAAATTTAAGTACTTTAACAACACAAGGAAGCAAATATATATGGAGCCGAACCTCAAACACAGTGTGAGGAATTAATTGTAGGTAGCCTTACTGGCTTACAATTGTTTTGGCAAAACCTTGCCGTCTAAGTCGCCTTAGAGGCCTTGCAGGGAGTAGACCTCTTGCGAGCTGGCTTCGGTGTCTCAGCAACCTCTCGGTGTATCTGCTTGTGTGCCTGCCAATCTGCTCTTCAATTGAAAGCACTTTGAGGTCCTTATGGAGTGTGGAACCGCGTACGTACCAGGGACAGTTGGTAATTTGGCGTAGTAGTCGATTCTGCAGTACCTGTACACGTTTGTAATTGGACTTGGCTGCAATTCCCCAGATCTGTACGCCATAGAGCAATATCGGCAGAATACAGTGCACGTAGACAGCTCTTTTGCATCTCAGCGGCAAGGTGCTCCTCTTGTTGTTGAGCCATCGCAGTTGTTGCAGTCTGTGGCGACATTTTTTCACCGCAGCTATGAGGTGCGGTCCGAAGGTAAGGCGCTTATCCAGAGTGATGCCAAGGTATTTCGCCTGCGCTGGTTGCTCCAGAGCTACTCCTTCCAGCTGGATTGGGGGGGTGTTCGTTCTCAGCGTTTTTAGGGTGAAACATGGATTTAACGTTTTAAGCGGGTTAATTTTTAGATTCCACCGTTTGCACCAAGCTGCGAGATTATCAAGATACCCCTGTAGTCCAGCACTTGCTTCTAAGTGACTTTTGGAGTTGTAGATGACTGCTATATCGTCTGCATATGTCGCAATAATGGCCTTAGAGGGAGCATCCATATGTTGTGAGGAAGGGCTGGGTATGTCAGAGGTGTACAAAGAATAGAGGAGCGGACCAAGAACACTGCCCTGTGGCACTCCGGCTCTCATAGTATATGTGGATGAGTATGTGTCTCTTACCTTAACCTTGAACTCACGGCCTTCTAGGTAAGACCTTAAAAGGCCAAAGTACGGTGCAGGTAAAAGATTTTTTACTTTGCACAATAATCCTTCGTGCCAAACCTTATCGAACGCTTGCTGCATGTCAATAAAGACAGCGTTGGAGTATTCTAGGTCATCAAAAGCCTGCAGGATGTGTTTCACCAATCTGTGAACCTGTTCCACAGTGCCGTGTCCTTCTCGGAATCCAAATTGGTGGACCGGCAAGATATCGCGTTGTCTTATGATGTCAGTCATCCGGTTGGCGATGGTCCTCTCCCATAATTTAGACAGGGAGGGCAGTAGGCTTATTGGCCGATATGACTCAGGATCATCTTCTGGTTTGCCCGGCTTGTGGATCATCGAGATCGCAGCTAATTTCCATTGCTTTGGGAACACTTGGACTCTGATGATAGAGTTAAAAATAAGGACTATAAAGAGGAGCGCTCTAGTAGGCAAGGCCTTTAAAGTAGTGTTGCAAATCCTATCGATTCCCGGAGCTTTATTTTTCGTCAACAGTTGGATCGCTTCAGTTAATTCCTCGATCCTTATCGGCTTGATAGGCAGAGACATCTGCAGCGGGGTCTCCAAATTTTGAAGGGTCTCAGCAGTCTGCGCAGACGTAGCAAAATCAAACGGAGTAAAACGAGCCTCTAGATGGTATCCAAAAGCATTTGCCTGTTCTATTTCGCTCTTGGCAATTTCACCACTAGAACATCGGACAGGAACCTGTCTAAAAGGTTGTCGTTTAACGGATTTTGTGCATTTCCATAGTGAGTAGTTTGCATCAATAGTGTAATCCATGGAAGCCAGTTTTTGCTGGAAGAAATCACTTCTGAGTTGCCTTAAGAGGTTACGTAGCTGTCTTGCTGCTCGATTCCACAAAATTCGGTCCCAAGGATCCTGGCTTCGAATTGCTCTTCTTCGAAGGCACCTTTTTGTTCTTATTAGCTCTTTGGCTTCCCTCGTAAGAACAATGCCATAACTAATGGGGCGTGGCTCAGGATTAGGTGGCGTTGCAGCAGTAGCAGCTCTATATATGTTTGCAGTCAGAAGATCTACTGCGTTCTCGATGTCTTCTCCAGAGTCCAGGTTCGAGTTTAATTGTATGGAGTCGTCTAGAATTTCTCTGAAAGCCATGATGTCAGTACGGTTGGTGATTAACCGACTGTTTGGCCTTATATTAGAACCGTTGATTTGCAAATCAACGACGAGAGCTAAATGGTCAGAGTCTAGGTCCCAGCTTTGGCGGATATCTGCTTGAGAATCCTGAATCCCGTGATATAGAGCAAAATCGATGCAACTAGGTGTGTGACTGGATACATATGGGTATCTAGTTGGAGAGCCTGTTGCAAGAATTTTGGCTCCTCTAACTGTAATAGCTTCGGCTAATTCTCTACCCCTGGGTGAATTGTATGAATCTCCCCACAGCCAATGTCGCGCATTCCAGTCACCACCAACCAGATACCTTTGGCCGCAAGAAGCGAGTATGTCGCTGAAGTCCTTTTCTTCTATTCTGTTCCTTGGAGGGCAGTATATGGCGCAAAACTCCATGTCTCCCAATCCTGTGGCAACTTTGACTGAGGAGAATTGAATGGTTGGAGTTTCAATAACCCTTTGTGGAAAATGTCGGAGAGAGCTTATCACAAACACAGCCGCTTCTCCCATGCCATAGTTGTGATTTGATGGCTTGTAAGCTGGATAAAAGGTATATCCATAGATTTTAACTACATCGCCTCGATTTAATCTGATCTCATTTAAGAGAAGAATATCAACGTTGTTGTTGTGCGCGAATAGTTCCACTTCTCTGGCTTTTCCTGCAATGCCATTGGCATTCCAGATAAGGATCTTGAGTAAAGTCATTGTGAGGTTGGTGCGTTGTTATGAAGCTGGTAAGTAGAAGTATTCCCAGACCATTGCTTTAACATGCTGGCCATTTCATGGACCATTTTTTCGAGCCGTTCTAGCCGTTCACTGCTTTTCTTGTTTTGTTGTTGTTGTTCTCGTTGCTGCTCCTGAAGCCATAAGAGGAATTGCTGTTGCTGCTGTAGTTGCAGCTGTTGTTGCCATTTCAAAAATTGCTGTTGCTGTTGCTCCAATAGGGATTGAACGTCAGCCGGATGCTGCTGCTGTAAAGTATTTTCTTTAGGATTAGACAACTGGATTTGCGTTTGAAGATCATGTATGCGACGCTGGGCAGGTGCGTTTCCACTTTTTGCTATTGAAGCATATGATAGTCCACTGGCTCCAACTCTGGATGTATTAGACAGCTGTTGTGGTTGCGTTCGAGTTAGTTGATGCTGCTGCTGCTTACGTTGTGGTTGCATAACTTGATTCCTATGCAATGAAGAGCTCGTTGTTCGTCGACGGTACTCCTGGTACCACTGGCATCCTTTGTAGCTTGCCATATGGTTTCCTCCACAGTGCAAACAGGTGGGTTGTTCATCTTGGGAACGTACGCATTGCTTGGTGAAATGGTCTTCTCCATATCGAGCACAGTTGGGATGGCGACGGCAATACTTGCCCGTGTGGCCATAATCCTGGCATCGTGTGCATTGGGCGATTTCAGATGATTTGCGCATCCTTTCTACTTTTACCTTTTGCCGACACAGTGTGTTGATATCATATACATCATTAATTTTTGCGCATGGTCTTATATTTATAAAGAATATATTTAGTTTTTCATCCCTGTTAGTCCTTGATCTTGGGTTGTGTACCTGCAGAGCATCAAAGCCATATTTTTTAAAATTGGCAATTATTTCATGATTTAAAGTGCTGTGGTGGAGTCCCCTAACCACTATTCTATAAGGTTTCTCCTCCTTTAACTGGTATGTGTGGAACTCAATACCCATACTATCAAAATGGTTAACAATGGCTCTGTAAGTGTCACTGTCTTTTGGAAATATTCTAGCCGTTACTCCTTGGTTTACTTTGACTGACACATTATCAAGGCAAGTGACTTCCTTAATGATTTCAAAAAGATCATTTAGATCAGTGATGCTCACAACTATTTGCGGTGGTTTTGGAGAACCGATAGGCTGGTTGTTGTTAATGGAAACATTATGTTGTTGGTTGTTGGCTGTATCGCTTACAACAGCAGTGTTTTGATGGTCGGCAACAGAAGCATTAGTTGGACCTGCACTCGTATTTTTAGAGCTTTCATCAGCGTGGATTTCGCTGGTTACACTGGTTACATCCATGTCCATGTCTAGCAAGGCAAATCTGTTGCTAGTGTTTGTCATGTTAGATGGTGTTGAGAGCGGAACCAGCTCTCTATTTGCCCTCTTAGAGCTAGCAGTGGGAGATGACGGCTTCTTCCTCTTATTCTTTAGTCTTTTTTGGGCTGCCGCCAGTTTCGTAGCAGCTTCACTGAGTATTGGAGAGGCAATTTGTGAGGAGCATGGTGTTGAGGAGGCTCCATGGCTATCCATGCCTTCGCTAGGGATCGTACTGCTGATTGCAGCAATTGTCGTAGCTGCCGCGGTGTATATTGGAATACTAGTAGCACTAGTAAATGTGATGGTTGTGGTGATTGTGCTGAGGTTTTGGGAGTCGGTGCGTAAGAGGCGGTGGCTATTGACAAATTCAGTCCTAGTCTCCAAGGGTGATTTCCCAGCTACTTGTCGCATTTTTTCATAATCAATCTGCTTATTACTAAGCTGAGAGTTAGAATTAATGTTCTTATCCATTTGATTTTTATATTTATTATTTTATATTTTATCATTCGTAGGTCAGATCACTTTTGCTGATAAGCACAGCGTTTGTTGATATTATTGCCCCTCTTGTGCGGCTGCGCGCGGAGAGAGGGGTAAAGTTCTGCCCAGACGGGCAGCAAATGCAGACTTCTCTCTCTACACTTGTGTATTGTATCCGTTAAGGTGCCGACACTGCACTAGACAGCCCCCGAAAAATTTACAGCTTGTGCTATTTTTAGCACAGATAGATCGCAAAATAGTTAAATAAAACTTTTTTCACGAACAAGAAAAATTTTGACAGCCGCACACGTGTTAGCCCTGCCAACTCGTCACAAAAATTTATTGCTTACAAATATTTTAGTTTTTCCGCAGAGAATTGGTGCAGATACAATATTTTTGTATTGTTAGATTAGAACCTACGTAGGCATACTACCCCGAATAGTTCATTATATATTTTTTTTAAATCTTATAACCAACGCTTTTGCCTTCAAATTACATCAATAATTATAAAGCCATTCGTTGGCATTGGAAAAATTGTCAGCTTCGTAATAAATATAAATATATTTATATTTTATTCGATACAAATATTACAAGCTCACGAGCTATAATGGATGTATATAATCAATCCTCTACAGAAAGGCTCTGTGAACAAATGGTAAGTTACAAATGAGTAGGAGTTCTACACCTTGAACTGTTAGCGCGTCTGCCTAGATTTTCCAGATAATCTAGAATTCCTAAGATATTTTTATAAGCCAAGTTCCTCGTTAAAATCGTATGCTTCGCTTATGCAAAATTTTTTTTAATACTTTTTAGCACCAGTATATAAAGACCCGTAAGACTTTGCGCCGTCGTGATCAAAAGCAGAGTGGAGTGTGTTCAGATTTAGAACCGCAAACCCAGCAATATCAGACACAAACACGCCAGACTAAGTCTGATGCCGAACTGCAACACCTTCAAAAACAACAACGTACCATGGATAAAGACTCCTCTTCGGAAGAGCTCCGAGAGCAAAAGTCAAGGGTAAGTTTTCAATGAGTTTAGAAATACTGCACTTTGAGCTATTTGAGCGTCCGCCTAGATCTTCCAGATAATCTAGATTTCTAATGATATTTTTATAAACCAAGTTTCTCGATAAAATCGTATGCTCCTTGTTCAGCTTATGCTATATTTTTTTATACTTTTTAGCGCCAGAATAAGAAGACTTTTCGCCGTCGTGATCAAAAACAAAGCTCAATAGATGTAGTGTTGCCAGATTTAGAATCGCCAACCCAGCAAAAACAGAAACAAAGACGCCAGATAAAGTCTGATGCCGAACTGCAACGCCTTAAAAAAACGCAGCTGGCTGAAGATCCTTTTTATAATTTTGGACGTAACATGGGCATGGTGAAAGATGCTGCCGTATCGACCGACACGGGCATGAATAGTTGTGGATCTACTTTCGGAATGAAAAAAAAGCTGAGTAAAAAATATGGGTCCTTAGCATTATGGCGTGGTTCAGACTTGAAGGACGTAGTGTACAAGCAAATTGCAGCGCAGCAACTGATAAGCGAGACAGTTAAGTCCATTAAAAAATTAAAGGGAGATCCAGAGCCAGAAACCGGAAAACATAGCTCGGAGTCAGCCACTAAGAAGAAGGAAAATGCCAAACATAACATGGATACTTCCTTGGACATTGATGAAATTGTTAATTACCAGGTTTTCCTGCCGATTATGCGCAAGATTGAACGCATTCATGTAGAGCACGCCCGAGATAAGCAGGAAATGATTAAAGAAACTGAAAAGGCGCTAAATTCTATTAAGGATATCTGGAAAGATGACGATAAAAATTAGCGCATTACTTATGAGAAAAAAACAAACAGCAACCATAAAAACTAATACCAAAAATACAAAAAATGTTAGTCAGTTCACGATAATTTAGCTTCGACAATTATACAAATTAGATGCCCAAATCTCAACAAGAAATGTGAGTAAAATAAAAACATTCAATAGTCAAATCACGAAAAATTTAATTTCAGATAAGAAAGTAAGGAACCCCAAAAATTATTTAAAATTAGTCAAGCACCGGAGATATTTGGAGAATTATAAAAAAATGAAATAAAGACAGAAATTATACTATCGCATAGTCAGACCGCGATAAATCAAGTTTTGGGAATAAAATAATGACATGGAAAGCCAAAATGTAACTTAGGATGAACAAAAAAAGAAGCAAGGAAGTCCAAATACCCAAAAACAAAAACTAAAGATAAAGAAACAAAGAAGCCACGAATAATCACAACATATAGCTAATTGCAGAAAATGTCGAAATTGCTATACATAGTATAGCAAATATCGATAAATTTAATGTGAGTATGATAATTAGTGCATAACTAGAGTTATAGATAAAGGGAAGCCAGGAAATAAATTGGGTGTTATAAACTAGAGCATTACTAGATATAGTGATAAATAAATGGTTATTAAGTTGATATACTTTAAATTCGGGAATTATAATAAATTGAATGCCAAAAATCTTTAAATTTAATGATAGTAGATATACATTAAAAGTCAGATTTAATGGGAATTATTCAAAATCGAACAATAAAGTACCTATTTAAAACCAGATATCGAAACAAAAAAGTCGAAATAACCAGAACTACCGGAGAGTCAGGTCACAATATATCGAATTTAGGGAAATATAATAGATTAGATTGGAAATTAAAAACTAGAGCTTAATTAGATATGGGGTTAGATCTAAGATACAAATAGTTACGAAGTACTACAACGGAGAAATAGTTATACCATCATATATACAAGTTGCTATATTTTGTTTTCCGAAAATACAATAAATTGAGTGCAAAAAAATTAAAATTAAATGTGTTTTACATAAAAGTAAAGTCGGAATTAATCTAAACTATTGGTAGTCTGGCTGCTATAAAATAAAAATAAAGAGTGCACAGTTGTTTGCACTATTGTTATGTGCTTCGAGAAGGTGAGCCTCCTATCCTGTTGAGATATATATAGATCCGAGCACTGATATACCTTGAGAAGAACTTCGTCTGTTGGTTAAGGTGACCCTGGCGCACTTGCTGGTATTGATGCCGATATTCCACATTAGCGCCCACTCCTCGAATCTATCTGCTTATACTTGCAGGGTTTCTGTGGCCAAACCAAGGGAGAAGCTTCTGATCAGCTCAGATGTATCGTCAGCATAGGTTGCAATGAGGACATCGTTCTCCTCTACGACAGATACCGACTCTGATGTTGGCAAATCGACAGTGTAAATTGAATAAAGGGTGGGACCAAGTACACTACCTTGTGGGAGGCCAGCCCACATTATTCTGCTGGTTGGTTTTGCGCCGTCACCTGCTACACAAATCGTCCCATTTCTTCGGAAGCTGCTTACTATTTGAAACAGCTGTGGAGAAACATGGGGTTAATCCAAGAGCCTTGGATAAATAGAGGCAGTATAGCAAGCATTAAAATACCAATCACTCAGGTAACTTATGACATGGGTGCAGTCAAACCAAGGGCTGCACTTGCCATTGATACCAATATTAAATTTTTGTCAAAATTTTTTACACGGCAACAGTATTTGTTGAAGCAATCTCAAGTGGAAATCAAATAGAGGTTGCCATAACCTCAGCTTACTTTCCAAGAGTCACAAACGAAGCACCATCACCGACCATCATAGGTCTAGTGGAATACCATAAGACCCACAATAAGACCTTAATAATTGGCTGTGATGCAAACGCTCAGAATACTGTCTGTGCCAGCCAAGAACTGGGGGAAATGCTCAGAATGACTAGAGTCTTACATAACCAGAAGCGCACTTCTATTCAAATCGACAGAGGAACTGAACGCATCAGTCGAAATACTGACCGACTCCATAAATTCACGAATGGAATCCACTCAATGTGAAGTCCACAAGGAAGAGGGCTCCTTGGTAAAATAAAGAACTTGTTACGTTGGGTCCAAGAGTAAGACAGGAATTTAACGACGCAAATTAGAATAACACATGGGAAGAGTATAAAAAGTCCCTAACTTTATATAAAATTTAAGGAAAACAAAATGGAACTCATGGAAAAACTTCTGTGAGGAACTTAAATATGTCTCGATACACCGCTAGAATAGCTTCACAAACTCTTTCACTGAGCTTCTCCTTAAAATTAATTTCTCTGACGGTCGGATAAACGCAACCAATGATAAAGTTTAAGTGGCATTAACCAACAACCAATCTCAGGGCAATAAATTCTACTATTATCAAGGTAGTCAACTGCGAAAGAGTAGAATGGGCAATAAACTCGTTCACACCCTTTAAATCACCAGAAACAGATGGTATATTCCTAGCACTAAAGGATCTATGAGACTAATACGTACTATACTCAAATATTTATATCTAGTCTAACAGTGGGATATGTTCGTAAGATATGGCGAGAGGTTAATGTAATTTTTTTGCCAAAGGGAGGAAATAAATCCCCAGAATCTCCTAAGTCATTCAGACCGAACAGCTTATCGTCTTTCATGCTAAAAACCATGGAAAAATTATAGACTGACTGATACTAAGAGAAGAGGTTATATCTAACACTCCGCTAGACAAGTTGCAATTTGCCTATCAAAAAGGCAAATCAACGGTCTCAGCCCTTCTCACAATTGTTCGAGTTATAAAAAATGCGCTAAGCCTAAAGGAAGTTGCCTTATGTGCGTTCATGGACATTGAAGTGGCTTTCGATTACGCGAACTATTCTATTGCTTTAGAATTGGCACTCTCCAGCAGAGGTGCAGATCCAACGATAGTAAAATGAGTAAGCAATGTAACTAAACCAAAGAAAAATCACAGCATCTCTAGAGACAAATCGAACTTAGCGTTCAAGTTGTACAAGGATTTCCGCAGTAGGAGGTACTTCACCTCTGCTATGGTCCTTAATAGAGGTCCTCAATAACAGAGGGTACAAAACAATGGGATATGCAGACGACATATCAGTAAATATCACAGACAACCATGAAAGGACAATTAGGCTTAATGCAAGACGCCTTAGACACAACATAGGAGTGGTGTAGGAAGAGGGATTGTCAATCAATTCTACAAAAACCACTATTATCCATTTACGAGAAAAAGGGCGTTTCACATCCCCACATTAACAATAAATGAGATAGAGGTACCCCTAAAGGTAGAGGTAAAATATCCAAGATTTATTCTGGAAAAAACTCAAGTGGGGCAATACATCTTGATACTCACATGTCAATGCGAACAAACAGCACGAAGAGATAACCTCTGGAATACGAAACTAGCTTCTCGTAACATCTTGACGAGATTCTCAGGAGCGCTCAAAACTACGTTCTGGATCTACCTGAATCGGTCCTAGCACCCGATCATACTACATATCAAGTGGCATCTGGTTGATGGTAAGGAGAAAACCAAACGAACTACAGACTAATGTTTGGAGACTGAGTAAACTACAAGAGGTTAAGCGCTGCCTAAGCGTCACATTGGCAATGAGACCTACCCCAACTGCTGCCATGGAAGCATCTACTAAATTTACCATTGGTACACCTAGCAATACAGGAAGAGGCTGCAATGCAAGCACTCTCAATCCACTGGTAAAGAAAACTGTCAAAACCAGGTTAAATCTCAACGGTCATCTACAAATCCTGATAGGCAAATGATCATACAAATACAGTAATCAACTCTATCAAGAGATACAAAGTCATTTTTCCGACAATAATTTTTAGGATAGATGTACATATTCCAAGTTTACACATATTAATAATTTATTATTTAATACCTAGTTTAGTTCTCATAATGACACATGACGTCACTGCTGCCTAATCGATAACTTTACAATTTTTAACTAAGCAACCATCCATGGTAAGTAACAAGTGTGCCATGATTTATTTTGAAGTTTCAATTTTAGTTTCAGGTTAAGGTTTTTGTTCAGGTTTTTAGTCAGTCTTGTTATTTTCGTTGTACCAAGCAGTAGGAAAAGTTGCCTGGTAAAAAAAAAATTATTAAGTGTTAAAAAAAAAATTATTAAGTGTTCAAAAAATATAAACATGATTTGTTTCGGACTAAAAAAAAATATTAAAAAAAATTAAATATACGACAGCATCCGATGATGCAAAAGGAATAGGTATAAACTGGGTAAGAACCGATTGTCTAGTATAAAAACCAAGGAGTTACAGGAGCAAATGGCTCATTTTTTGATGTGTTCTTCGATTTCATTGGGTGGATAGAAATAAATGTCCCTGTAGGGGCACTTTTATGTTTGCCATAATCAATATCAACGCTTTTTGTCTTCGTCTTCAGAAATGCAGAGCCCAAAACGGAATTAAAAACGCTATCGATAATTAGATACATATTTCTGTTTTCTAGCTGAACTCGGAGCTGGTAACGTAATGAGAGACGACGAATACGTGGATCTGTCATTTCAGATGCAATGTTAACGTCGGCAAATGGGGGATTGACCATCATATATCATCATCATACACTGACAATGATCCATCCAAGTGCGACTGTTGGAACAATGCAATTAACCAGGATGCATGATGTTGATGTTATTTTTCAAATGTTCAATTTTTAAAAAATATAGCTAACAATTAAGTTGGATTGAAAACATTTAGTTTATGTTGACTTTTTAAACAATTAACATTCATTTATCAAAATTTAATTTAATATAACTTTGTTATAGACGTGCTCGTGCCACAGCGTCTGTAGGCGGAATCATCGTGTGTTAGTCTCTCAAGCGATGATATCGATGATCTACACCAATCAGATCTCTGGATCACACCTTCTCTTTTGAGTATTTTAATTTGTTTATTTTTTATGACGGCATGAATCTGTCCACAGGTCCGTCTGGTTCTAGGTGATCTTAAAGCCAGTGGTACTTGTTGTTCTGTGCCTGTACTCGCTGTGGATGGTGTCGGCTGTACAGATTTCAGGAACTAGTGATGGTGCAAAAACTTCTGGTGGTTATGGTCATTATAAGTTTTGAAGGTGCGAGGATGCATATTGATGAATACTTAAATAAAAAAACAATAATATTGCAAAAAACTTAGCAAGACTGAAACAGATTTAATCTGAAAATGGACTCCGAGCCACAACCTAATTTAAGACGTTGTCACGTCAAAAAAACATAAATCATTACAATTATGAATTTAGATATATTCAAATAATTATATTATGTAAATAATAGGACGTATTAAAATAATTATGAATTTATATTGAAGTTAAACCCGCTAAAAGTTATGATTATAATATTTATAGAAGACTTCTTAGAACAATAGAGGCAAATGGAGTTAGGCATTTATAAATTTCTTTAGTTTTATTGAATAAATAATTTTGTAATTATGGAATAGAGATTCTTTTAAGTTTTCTTTAAGTAAGACTAAAGGGTAACGCACGATTAGGAGTCTTTAATAATATCTACGCGGTAAAGACTCAAAAGGTAGGGTAGGGTTGAGACGCACCATGTTGACCAATATCCACGCAATCATATTTTATGAATGAAATTGTCCAATTTTGTCTGCTTGCATACATCTTTATAGCTATACGTAATGGAAGGGGCCACAATTTCTTTTATTTTTCTAATCCTTAGTCACCACCTAAGCTAATACTATAACATTACAAGATTCCAGATAATTTCTCTTTTTAAGCTATGAGATACCAAATAATTATCCTTTCGAAGTTGCGAGATACCGGATAATTACTTTTATTTTTACTTTCGAAAAGTTCAAAGTTCGATTTTAATATTATATCACACGTATCTATTAAACTTATAACTATTGAACTTGCCTTTCTGAACAAGCTGAATGTTTACGCAAATGTTGCTTAAGGGAAGTAAGGATGGCATCGGCCGGATAGGATTCTCGATAAAAAGTGTGATCGTGTATCCATTTTTAAAGAGTGTTTGACGACGTTTAATCGCAATAAAAAAATATTGTCTAAACCGTCTTGATCTTGTTCCTCTCTTGCTTTATGCTTAATTCAGCTCTTCGTCGTGTTTATTGAAGTAATATTGCTTTAGGGATTGATATGCGCAACAACAGGAACTGTGTTGGAAAGTTTTACTATAAATGTGAACAAGGTGGTTAGTGATCGCTGCAATGAGGCTAAAATCTTCTCTGATAAGGTCTGAGCTGATTAAGTACGCAATAGCTATCTACATGGATTGCATGCGCCCACTTTTTAGGGGATTGTATTTCCTTATTGAATATAATGTCCTATCGAATACTTAATGCCGAAAGCATCGATTAGAGCTAATTATTGCTGTTTTGAGCTTGGGAAATCTTTCTTATATATGTGACATATTGATTCAGCGAAAGAGACAAAATGAAGATCTCTTCTATGATTTAATCATTGTTACACGCAGTGAGATGATATTAGAGCCTGCATCTGCCAGCTTTCACGGTTATAGACTTACATATGCCTTGACATTGGTAAGCGATCAAAAACGTGTAAGAGGCTCAGTTTTTCCATTTACGCCATTGCTACTGGGTTGTAATAGCGCAGTCTACATGGAAGGAAAGTACTTCGTAAGACGGCGACGCTTACAAAGTGATTTCAGTAAATGGTACCTGGTCAACACATGAAACACCCTTCATTCCACAAATAGAGCAATGTTTTTATTTAATATTCAATTCTGTAAAAAAATTTCCAATATGTAGATAAATTCTTCTTCTTGTGTCATGTGTATAGGAACTTCAAATTCATTTACTGGCACTTTAAATTATTAAAATTAATAAATTAGTTTGGAATTCTTCTCAGTTTAAGCTGATTGTCGGCTTACCTTCCTCGTCTTGCGCATCGTCTTCCTCATTATTCGGATCCTGCTTGATTTTCCAGTTTGGATCTTTAATTTGATCCTGTGGAACATCATCCTCGTTACAGTATGCCATATTTACAACTTCATACATTAAGAGGAAAATTTAAAAATGTGTTACAGTTAAGGTGGTATGCTTAAAGGTAATACCCCGTTTCTTTTCCCCAAAAAAAAAGTAAAATTTCGTATTTCTAGTTCTAATAGTCTTAGGTGTTCATAAAGGCGGTGGACGGGCGGACGGACGGACGGGTGATATTCATTTTGGTATAAAGGACTTGAAATCTGCCACACCTCTTTCTGTTTAATTTTGCTCTTGTGGAGATTAATGTGCATTTGAAGCCAATACATTATTTTCGATTTATTTTTTTAACTACAAATTATTGATGTGGTCCTGTCCAATCTTTTGAACCATATAGAATAAGTTGATGGTACAGTTAGACTAGATTAACCTCTTTATAGACAGTCAAGCCGCTATCAAGGCTATTGTATCGCACTGTACATCCTCCTTCCAAGTCCTTGAATGCCAGGCAGTCATCCAGAGATTAGCTGCGGCTCGTAAACTGCATATCTACTGGGTGCCTGGATATAAAGGCATAATGGGGAATGAAATGGTGGATGCAATTGCCAAAAGTGGTGTTGAGCTTCCGGAGGGACAAATACACGACGTACGCCGACCGACCAAACATCTCTACGTTATGCTGGAGTGGAACATGAAGCGCAGAGCTGAAGCTAGATGGAAAAATCTAGACAGCTGTCACACAGCGTTAAACAAAGTAACTTTATAATGAAACTCTCACGCACTGAATGCAGGACCATCACGGGTGTGCTAACAGGACACTGCCTCTTAGCGAAGCATGCGCATAGGATGGGACTAACGGCAAGCGAATCATGCAGGATCTGCAGGGATCCGGAAGTCCCTGAGACCCTAGCACACGTACTCTGCGACTGCCCAGCCATCTCTAGACATCGTCTGACCACCCTAGGAGAACCAGCGTTTGTCGGTCTAGAAGAGGTGGCCAGGCTACAAGTTGGGCGGATACTTAATTTCGCTAAAAAAGTAAAATTTTTAACTGACCATCACTTTGCGTAATAACCTCGAATCTGGCACAGCTAAGGACCAAAAGGTCTATGCTAGGCTGCACTCTTTTGTGGCCGGCCAGTGTAACCTAACCTAACCTAGACTAGACTCGGGCAGTGAAGTCTGGGGAAGGCATTGTGGCTCGTACTTTTGCCTTGCCTCTCTCCTTACCCATCAAACATTCCATTTAAACATTGATCTATACTCTATATTCCTGACCACATCCGATATAAGTCGCTCTTTACTTACCTTTGTATATAACAGGCGATAGATATTATTAAAAATAACAAAACAAAAGTTTAATTTTTCGGGCACCTTGAACTTTTTATGAACTTTTGTCTGCTGTCAAAACTGACATATAACAAAATAAGTTGGTATACTAGTATTGTATTGCTTTGCTTAAACAATCGATTATAATTGGTTTATCGTTCCATCAGTACCACCACAAGACTATACCAAATACAAAGTAAAATTTTCTCTTTTTTGTACATATTTCGAAACTCTCATATGTGGTTTCAGTACTTTCTAGCGGTAGAAGAAGAAGGAAGAGAAATCGGTGATCTATTTTTTAGCTACATATAAATAGCTGGACCAGGGGCGGATCCAGGATTTTGGTAAGGGGGGGTCCAGAGAAATCCATCTTTTATAATTTTTATTATTATTATTCAGCCCGGATATGTGAGCGCGGGCCTTGAGACTCGGTTCGCTTTGTTATTGGTCAAAGAGACGGTGGTGGGGAAAAATGCCGCGCGGTCAATATAAGGAAACGCGCTCATTTCTGCGTGCTTCGTCATTGGTCGAAGCCATGATCGCTTCTGCGCTAATAATTTGCAGCAAAATCTAATGTACGAGGGGCATTCAAAAAGTAAGTTTCCTAATTTTAAAATGAAGTACAAAACAATTTTTTTTTTTATTTATTTTATGCAGCTTTTTGTCTAATGACTCTATAGCGCATTTATGAAAAAAAAAAAAAAAAACTGTTACCTGTAAAGTCGGTTTTACGGGCGAAGATTTTACGTGACAACGCCTTTTTCTCGGTAGAATATTTATTGATATGAATATTATTAAATTGCACAATAATAATTCCTATTTGAGTGATTTTGTTGAGGATAGGACGATGATAGGAGAAATAGGAAATGAAAGGAAGTGTTTCTGCTGTAATGTGTCTTGCGAAAGTCAAGTCGATGGTTGTTTCTTTTAACGTAGTTGACTTAGAAACGTTTGATACGCAATCAAGATTATACGTATATTTCATGAAATTATGAAACGAGTTGTCAGACTTTACGTTTTCGTATCTCTTAATAAAATAAAATTTTCTCGGCAGTAGATAATAAATAAAAAGGTATAAACGAATGGTTTGACAGAAGAAAGGCCGAACTATGCTTGTTAGCATGCAAACAAAATAACAAAATTTTGTGTTGCTAAGGTAGCGCAGTGCGAGTTTCTATTTGTGCATTACTTTTTCCGCAGTTGTAATGCAGATTTTCGGCAGATCACTGCTTTTCTATTTGCCTCCGCTTACAATCCCTCAAACGAAACGCAGCGCTTGTAATCAATTACGTTTTCTGCGGAGGTAATGCAGTATTTCGGCAGACCGCAGAGGCTATGCGCCGCTGGGGTTAATCAGTTGCGCTCACTCAAAACTAAAAATAGCCACCGCTGTGAGCAGTGCCGGTTTGGTGCTGAGCGCTAAGCGGTGCGGCTGACGCTGTGCGTTGCTTGTTGCTGCGATTCACAAAAAGTCGCTGGTTCGTTAATAGATAAGAGCAGAGCGCAAACCAAAAATAAAAATGCCACTTATCGTTACGATTATTTATCGTTAGACTTATCGTTAAGGTTATCGTTATACTTTTTCAATGGTGCCTCCCATACAAACCTAATTTAAGACGTTGTCACGTCAAAAAAAAAACAATTTTTAGGTTACAAAATGAATATTTATTAATTATTTGACTCACAAACTATTTTTCTACATACTCACCTTCGACTTGAATACATTTTTCGTATCTGTTATAGAGTTTATGCAAACCTTCTTTAAAAAAAGACGTGTCCTGTTTTTGGAGCCATAATTTGACAGATGTTTGGACTTCTTCGTTTGAAACAAAATGCTGCCCACCTAATCTTTCTTTCAATTTTGGAAAAAGAAAAAAGTCACTTGGTGCGTAATCCGGATAGTAGGGTGGGTGATCGAAAATTTCCCATTTGAATTTTTCCAATAAAGTTCTCGTTTTTTGAGCAGAATGAGGCCGTGCATTATCATGCAAGAGTAAGATTTTTTTGGATAATTTTCCTGGACGTTTTCGTCTGATGCCATTTTTAAGCTTATTTAAAACTTTGCAGTAACGATCCGCATTGATTGTTGTATCAGGTTCCACAAAATTAACCAACAAAACACCTTACTCGTCCCAAAAAAACGTTGGCCATGATTTTTCCAGCAGAACGTTGAATTTTTGCTTTTTTTGGAGCACTTTCTTCTGGTTTCTTCCAAACCATGCTTTGACGCTTTGTTTCGGGATTCGTATGATGACACCACGTTTCATCACCCGTCACAATGCGTGAGTAGAGACTATCGCCTTCTTTCTTAACCATTTCAAAAAATTTTTGAGCAGCGACTATTCGTTGATGTTTATGGTTTTCGGTAAGCAGGCGAGGGACCCATCTTGCGCAAACTTTGCTGTAACCAAGCTTACCCTTCAAAATTGAAAAGATTGAAGTTCGGCCAATTTCAATATCAGGAGGAATCAATTCGAGAATATCTTCGATGGTCAGCCGTCTGTCCTCTTCAATAATTTTTTGAACAGCTTCAATAGCTCTGTCCGTAGTGGCTGTTTTTGGACGTCCTGCACGCTGTTCATCATGAACTTCTGAACGTCCCGCGATAAAATCAGCGCGCCATCTTCGCACCATTTGCACACTGATACAATTCTCACCATAAATTTCCACTAGTTCACTGTGAATTTTGTTACTATTCAGTCCTTTTGAAGTTAAAAAACGAATAACTGCACGCAATTCACAATTGGACACGTTTTGCAATGGTAGCTCCATGGTTGTTGTGTTTATACTGCTGAAAAAACCATTTTCGGTCACCAATACCAGTGCCGCTCTTATCGATAGACTCAACACTGATGTTGTGTTCAGTGCGAGGCCGCTAGATGGTGCACAAGAGAAACGCCAGACCAGGGAAACTTACTTTTTGAATATCCCTCGTAAGTCGCAGCACGCGCACCGCTCGTCGCTGGCCACTCCGTGACGCAGCGCGTAAAGCGTACATTGCGCGACAGAGTATGAAATATCTAAATTTCCTTTTGGAAAAAACCGCACGGAGAAAACCATTTTTCTTGCATTTGTTTATAAAAAAATAATGAAAAAGTATGTTATTTTCAACATTTTTTAAATTTTTCTGCGTCATTATTTAGAATAACTATTTGTAGCATTCCTCACCAATTAAAAAAAATTATAAACAAATTGAATATCGGCGAAATATTTCACAGATATATTTGTTGATACGCAATTTATTTAATGAGAATGTTTATTGCAGTATTCGCAACTTCATGAAAAATGAGGGGGCCACTTCAGAAATTTTTACTCATATACATATAAATTTGCAGATTTTAACTTTTTTTTTTTGTTTATATTTTTTTTTTGTTTAAATGTGCACCTAAAACATTATGCGAGTGTGTGTATACGATAACAGGGAGTAGGAAAGAATCCCAACATTCCTACGAGGCAGCAAGAGCACTGCTAGAGGTCAACGTTCCGAAATCCGAGCATATGGGTTACAAGAAAAACACCCTGCACACTACAACACTTTTTTTAGTGATGGCAAAAAGCGTTAAGTTTAAAAACAAAAATTTTGATATATTGCCTAAATAGTTTTTAAACATCCCTTTAGTTGCAAATTATTATATTACATATTTTTATAGAAATTAACAGAAACTTAAAGTACATATCTTTGATTCAAATGTCTTACAAACTGCTTCTGTTACAAAAATTTAATGATTAAAACTCTACAGTATATAAAAATTATTTACTCAAATATGTACATAATATGTAATTGATATACAACCGTGTTTATTAGTCTTAAAGAGTTTCTTGATCCAAAAGTAAATCTTTCATCGAAGTGCTGCCTCCTCTGGTTTCGCCATGATGAACTCTGACATCCAGAAAAAAAAACAAAGTGCAATAGCTCAGCACGGCTACTTCATTAAAACTGAACACGGAGACAAAAGATTTTTTGGGATGGCTCACTTATTCTGTTTTTTTGAAGCTTTTCCACTTGCTCCTGGCCAACTATAAGCATTGCTTGCGTCCATCGTTGTAACTCATACAAAAGTAAAATAATTTGTAACCTACATATAAAACCAAAACAAAAAATGGCGGACGTAAAGTCGGGCGCGGACGACTTTAGGATACCCTGTACCACTAGCTTGTAATAAAGTCCGATTTCTTCACAAAAAACCAAAAACAGAAGAATTTTTAAGCAAAAATTTTTTTGACCGATCGTTCCTATGGGAGCTATATGATATAGTCAACCGATTTCAATAAAATTTGACACGGTGCTTAAATACCTTAAAAAAGATATGAACGCCAAAGTTATTTCAAATATCTTTACAAACAAACAAAACACATCGAATTTTGTATAAAAAACGTGTTTTTGGACCGATTGGTCCTATGGGAGCTATATGATCTAGTCAAACGATTTGGATTAAATTTGGTACAGTGCTTAGGAACTATAAAATACTCACGAATGTCAAATTTGGTCCCAATATCTTAACAAACAAACGAAACACAACAAATTTTGTTAAAAAATCGATGTTTTGGAAGATCGGACCTATGGGAGCTATATGATTTAGTCCACCGATTTTGTTCAAATTTGGCACATTGCTTAAGTGGTCTAAAAAATTTCCAAACGCCAAATCTGGTTACGATATCTTTATTAAAAAACGAAATATAGCCAATTTTTTCTTTAAAAAGTTATTTTGGCCGATCGGTCCTATGGGAGCTATATGATATAGTCAACCGATTTTGATCAAATTTGGTACAGTGATTGGGAACTATAAAAACTTTCGATTGCCAAATTTCGTTACGATATCTTCATAAACAAACGAATTATTCATCTAAAACGCTTTTTTTTTGTCGAGGTCGTCTCAAACACCCCCATGGGAGCTATATAATTTAACCCCGATATCAAAAAAATAAAATAAACTTGCCTCCTATGGAATAATATGGGATCTAATGTGAAAGTTTGGTAACTCTAGCTCTTAGCATCTCTGAGATCTAGGCGTTCACACGGACGGACAGACGGACATGGGTATATCGACTTCTCTATTCACCCTGATCATATTTTAGGTAACTTTGAGGTGTCTCCGACGTCTCCTTCTATATGTTACATACATTTTGCACAAACTTAATAAACCCTTGGTACCATACGGTACAGGGTATAAAAATATGTAGGTTTTAGTTTTAATTTTCCAAATAAATATTTTTGTTTGTTTTGAAAATATTTAAAAGCAATCTGTACATTTTGTTTTAAAATAAAAATTAAGAGTTAATTTTGTTTTCAATTCATAAAATATATCCAATGTGTGTATAAATGAGAAGCATAAAAACACTTTTTAACACAAATGTGCTTGTAATTCACTAGTATTTTTACTATTTTAAGTGTATTTTAATATAGTTTGGATATTTTTCAAGCAGTGTACTTACACTGCGCGTCATCATATTTGTATATTATATTTAAATAATTTTTAAGTAATATTAGTAATGCGTAGTCCCGCCTTTGTTTGAAATTCCTTCAAAAATTCGATTGGGAATTGAATTGTAAAATTGTTCAATGTAATTCAATGATATGGTTGACCAAGCCTGTTTGATACCTTCGATTTACTCTGTTTTTGTACTATATTGCTTTCCGGACTTGTACACTTTCCTGGCCAACCATCCCCAGATGTTCCCAATGATGCTTAGGGCGGGTGAGTATGGTGGCCACTCGAGGAGATCAACTTTTTGGCCCTGAATCCATGACTTCATAGATCGGACAGTGCGGATTGGAGCATTATCGTGCTGGAAAGTCCACTGCTGGTTGTGAAGTATGTACGTTTTGGAAATGCGGAAAAGCCGTTCTTAGCACGCCGTTATAGTTCAGTGTGTTCATGTACGATGTCAAAAACTGAAGCTCGCAGGTGCCATAGTAAGATATTGCTCCCCACACCATAACGCCTCCACCCGGCTGTGTAAGCTGCCCAAGTGATGCTCCTCTTTGCGCAGGTTATGAAAATAATAATTATAACCATCGGGTCCTTCCAAATTAAATTTCTTTTCATCGGAAAAGACAACATGTTGCAATTAAGTAGACCACATCTTGTGCGCTCTGGCAAAATGAAGGCGCATTTATTTTCTTAGCATATTGAGTGGTGTTTTTTTTTTTTTTTTTTAATTTTTGTCTCTTCAGGTGTTTAGCTTTCCTAATTACTCTTTGTACCGTTGATAAGCTCGCCTTAACAGCGGTCTTTTCCTTGATCTTGGTGAACGAGTCGTGCGAATTTGAAGCTTCCCTCAGTATTGCTCTTCTGTCTGCTCGAGAAATCACTTGATTGTTGCCGCCTTTGTAGTTTTTTCCATAGGTTTCCTTATTTTTAAGAAAACTGGCAATCGTTTTCTTGTGTCTTCCTGTTTTTGTTTCACTATAGGATAGTCCAGATTCGAAGTATGCTTCAATCTTTGATTTTTCTTCCAAAGATAAAACAGTTCCTTTATCCATATTGTTCGTTTATTTCAAGATAATGAATACTTTTAATTTCACAAAAAATTTAGTGACTGTGGTTGCCAAAACAAACTAAAATTTCATTTGGTGGCGCTAATTTGATGACGCATTCTTGGCGAAAATAAAACAAAATAGCAAATAAAATATAACGGTTCTTCTCTCGTCCTTTATCTTCTTATGAGAGAGATCACATATGATGATAACAAAAAGAAATCCACAATAGCGAAGTTGCGTTGAAGATGAGTGTAAGGGGGGGCGCTAACCTGATGACGCGCAGTGTATAAGATTATCATTAAGCCCAAAAGTTGATTAATTGAATGTTATTGTAGAGTGGCAGCTTCAAACCGAAAAAGACATCTGAAGTATGACGCAATTATTTATTATGCTATTAGTTATTAGAAGAACAAATAAAAAAAAATAAAATTCAAAAATAAAATCGTCATGAAAGTTCAAGAAAATGAAATCTTTTTAGCAAATATTATATGTAGATTTTTGTGTATTTCGGCTTCGACCGAATGGAAAATATTAGCAAACTCACAAAAAAATGGCCAGACTACATTTGCATTGAGAAAAGGGAACTGTCCATTGGTTCGGCTATACGGATGTGTAGCGCAGCTAAAGATCTAACATATAAAAAAAAATTGTTTCTTTTAATCTATGAAATTTAAGACAATTTTAACAAATTTTATTTAAAAAAAATGGCGGACGTAAAGTCGGGCGCGGACGACTTTAGGATACCCTGTACCTGTTTCTTCACAAAAAACCAAAAACAGAATTTTTAAGCAACAATTTTTTTTTGAACGATCGTTCCTATGGGAGCTATATGATATAGTCAACCGATTTCAATAAAATTTGACACAGTGCTTAAATACCTTAAAAAGAATGCCAAATTTATTTCAAATATCTTTACAAACAAACAAAACACATCGAATTTTGTATAAAAATCGTGTTTTTGGACCGATTGGTCCTATGGGAGATATATGATCTAGTCAACCGATTTTGATGAAATTTGGTGCAGTTATTGGAAACTATAAAAAACTTTTAAATACCAAATTTGGTTACGATATCTTCATAAACAAACGAATTATTCATCTAAAACGCTTTTTTTTTGTCGAGGTCGTCTCAAACACCCCTATGGGAGCTATATAATTTATCCCCGCTATCAAAAAATAAAATAAACTTGCCTCCTATGGAATAATATGGGATCTAATATGAGTTTGGTAACTCTAGCTCTTACCATCTCTGAGATCTAGGCGTTCACACGGACGGACAGACGGACATGGGTATATCGACTTCACTATTCACCCTGATCATATTTTAGGTAACTTTGGGGTGTCTCCGACGTCTCCTATATGTTACATACATTTTCGGCTTGCACAAACTTAATATACCCTTGATACCATACGGTACAGGGTATAAAAATCTTAAAAAAATAAAATCCTTCCTATTGTAAAAAAAAAGGTTAAAAAGTCAAGACCTAATATGTTCGAATTAAGACACAGTTCCTAAAACAAAATTAAATTAAGAAAAAATAAAATAAAATCTTTAATTTGGATTTTAAGCGTATCAAAGTTTTAATCTTAATCTCAAAACTAACCCAACATTCTTCAATTAAAGTTTTGAGTTTTCGGTTTTCTTATATTTTATACTTTACAAGTGATCCCACACAATATTAATAAAATATACGAACATCTTTACTTAGACGGAAGTGATTTGTTAATCGAATCGATCACACTTCTTGAAATACAATTTTGCCTATACACTCAGTAAATTTGATGCGATTAAGAGAGATGAAGCCATTCGAAGATTGCCAATAAATTTCAAACCAAATCAGAAGCAAACACAAACTTGAATTTTTAGATGAATATGACGTGTTTACGGACGAAGTCAATAGAACACACATTACAAATATGTAACCCTAAGTCAAATATTTGCAAACGTCTTTTTAATCTTAACTTAAAATAAAAAAAAAATTTAAAACTACAATTTGAAATAAAATAAGAAACAAACAAAAACTATAATAAAATTGTAAATAATTCTATGCACAAAAGTGAATTACTTATACCCAACAGAGTTTAAACCAGTTGTGAATTGTAAGCACATTTTGTTTGAAATACCATTTTGCCTATACGTTTGTTTCTATTTTTGTTGCTAATGTATGGAATTCTGTTTCACACAGCTTTTGGAGCTTTAGTTGGCCAAAAACCCATTTATTTAAAGTCGCTAAAATAACTTTTTTTAGCCGCCATAAGAACATAAATCTGTAATGTTAAGTACCAAAAATTTTAACAGATCGCCCCGCTGTTATGTTAACATCTGTTAAACATTGTGAATAGAGGATTTGCAAAGATCTGGATTGCATAAACAATAAAAAGTATGCAAATATGTTCGATGTGATATGATACTACTAAACGGAAACAGATTCGTCAGGCAACTTGTCGCAACGATCCTATATCTCGCGACAAGCAGAGAAGCAGGATGTATTAAGATATTTTTATACCCTGTAACGTATGGTGCAAAGAGTATATAAAGTTTGTGCAAGCCGAATATGCATGTAACATACAGAATAAAATCGTCGGAGACCCCCCAAAGTTACCTAAAATATGATCAGGGTAACTAAAAAAGTCGATATACGAATGTCCGTCTGCTCGTCTGTCCGTCCGTCCGTTTAAACGCCTATATCTCAAAGATGGTAAGAGCTAGAGTAACCAAACTTTAACATTAGATCCCATATTATTCCATAGGAGACAAGCTTTTTTTATTTTTTTTTTTGATATCGGGGTCAAATTATATTGCTCCCATAGAGGAGTTTCAAACGATTTCGAAAAAACAAAAGTTTTAGTTAAATAATTCGTTTGTTTATGAAGATATCGTAACAAAATTTGGCATTCGAAAGTTTTTTAGAGTACCAAGCACTCTGCCAAATTTTAGAATCGTTTGACTATATCATATAGGTCCCATAGGTACGATCAGTCATAAAACATTTTTGGTTAAAAATTAGTCTGTTTTTGGATGTTTATGAAGCTATCGTAACCTAATAATGGCAATCAAATGGATTTTGGTGTTTTTAAGCAATATACCGAATTTTATTGCAAGCTAGTGGTACAGGGTATCCTAAGATCGTCCGCGCTATTTTCTGGAAATTCTCTAAATACTATAATGAATATAGAATAATTAATTATTAGAATATGATATGATTGATTAGGTAACCTTTTCTGTTTTTTTTTTATGTACAGCGCAACTAAGCCTCATACTTTTTTTTTTAGTTAGTTAATCTGCTTTATTATTTTATAATTTCTGAAAACTCAGCTTAAAGCTCGCCAATTTAATTTACAGAGTTAATTAATTAATTTTTTCAAAGAATAAAAATTAGAAGTTATATAAATTTACAGAAAACTATTTAAAAAAAAAAAAACAAGAACTTTTTTATAGATTATATTTTCTTGTTGTTCGAAATTTGAGCTAGTCAATCATGTCAATACTAGTTTTTATATGTAAATATTTTGTAATATAGTAATGAGGGAGTTTCAGTATCATATTTTTCTTTGTTTGTAATTTTTTGTAATAAAAATAATTTTAATTTTTTAACATTTACAATTACCAAAGCAAAATAGTTTAAAATATTTATTTTTTTACGGAAATGGCTGTTTAACTTTAGTTGAGAGCACTTTAAATCAAATTATTTAGTCTTGATGTGCCCCGTAGTTTTAAACCAAGCTGATTATACTCATTTAACTGACACTAAGCCTTTTCTTCTTCAAAACGACGATATTTTTTGAAAAATCGAACTGGAAAGAAAGCTAAAAACAAAAAGTTAATTTTCCTCGTAGATGCGACGAAGTATATCAATCTAGGATTAAGTGGAACTGCGCAAATAAAAAGTTGTTTGTGTCCAATATTTGGGATATTTTTATTTTCTCAATTTTTCTTAGCGAAATCACGGTATTCAAGCAAATAGTTAATAAAGATATTTTAAGAGTTGTTCAATATGAAATAAAAATGAAAATTTCTTGTATTTAACACCCGACGCAAAAAGAGAGGTGTTATAAGTTTGACGTGTCTGTCTGTCTGTGGCATCCTAACTCCCGAACGCCTGCAGTGATTTCAATTTAGTTTTGTTTTGTATTAAAGGTGACTTATGTGCGTGTGTTCCTAGACATGTTTGATGAAAATTGGTTGAGCCGTTTAAAAGTTGTGGGGAGTGAAAGTGGGGAGAATAACCGAATGTCTGCAGAAAACATGTAACACTGTAACCTTTAGCCCATTTTTAGAAAGAAAAACTAGCAATTAATAAGTAAAAAAAAAGCAAACGAGCTTGACCTTAAATGTAATCTATACCTTAACAAGAATCTAAGTTATAGTAAGTATATTATAATATACTAAAGTCTAACTTAACCTAACCTAGCTATAAAAAGTATGAAATAAAAAATTAAATTAAAAATTTAAAAAACCCCCGACACAAGAACTTAAGTAATTTCCCTTTAAAAAGTAAAAAATAATAAAAGAAACTTAATGTTAAAAATCTTAGAATCTATTAATAATTCTAAAAAAATACGTCGCGTTGGGGGTTTTTTTTAGTTCTTTCGATTTTCTTTCCCTATGTTGACGCACGCACACATATATGTTATGTAAGTATTAGTTTGACCAACGGCGAACACAATATCTCCGGTTGTACTCTTTTACATGTATTTACATGTGTTTTTCCCCACCAAAAAATCGAAATTCGAATATACGTAACCAACGAAAATTCAAAAATCTGCGATACTTTTTGAACTCATCTTGTAAGTATTGTCTTTTTTTGTATTTCTTGTGAAAGTCCAAATAATTACAAGACGATTTTAATGACTGCATTTAAGCTTTGATACGTTTCGTTTTGTTTGGTTTTAACCAAAATTACTCTTTTGGCTTCGAATTCTTTGCTAAGACTGCCAAGTTTAAAGATTCTTTAGTCCCAACGGAATTTAGACAAACTATTAGTCAAATCTCATTTGCTTTTATAAAGCTACTACATTTTTATGGATGTTTGCTTAAGCTTATAAATAGCGTTGTTATGGCGCCATCTTAAGCAATAGGAATGATCGCTCAGAGTTAATCTTTTAATAACAATGCTTTAAGAGAACAATCTTCTTTCGGACTGACGCTAACTTTTAAATTAAAATATAAATTTTTTTTGCTAAATTTTATTTTTTGTTTTGGTTTTATATGTAGGTTACAAATTATTTTACTTTTGTATGAGTTACAACGATGGACGCAAGCAATGCTCATAGTTGGCCAGGAGCAAGTGGAGAAGAAAGCTTCAAAAAAACAGAATAAGTGAGCCATCCCAAAAAATCTTTTGTCTACGTGTTCATTTTTAATGAAGTAGCCGTGCTGAGCTATTGCACTTTGTTTTTTTCTGGATGTCAGACTTCATCATGGCGAAACCAGAGGAGGCAGCACTTCGATGAAAGATTTACTTTTGTATCAAGAAACTCTTTAAGACTAATAAACACTGTTGTATATCAATTACATATTATGTACATATTTGAGTAAATAATTTTTTAAGCTTAACGCTTTTTGCCATCACTAAAAAAAAGTGTTGTAGTGTGCAGGGTGTTTTTCTTGTAACCTATATGCTCGGATTTCAGAACGTTGACCTCTAGCAGTGCTCTTGCTACCTCGTCGGAATGTTGGAGTTCTTTCCTACCCCCTGTTATCGTATACACACACTCGCATAATGTTTTAGGTGCACATAATATAACAAATATATATGTATATGAGTAAAATTTCTGAAGTGGCCCCCTCATTTTTCATGAAGTTGCGAATACTGCAATAAACATTCTCATTAAATAAATTGCGTATCAACAAATATATCTGTGAAATATTTCGCCGATATTCAATTTGTTTATAATTTTTTTTGGTAGTTGAAAATTTAGTTACTTTTTTATTACAATATTCATTACAAATATAGTTCTTGTTACAATTTCACAATACTTGGTGGGAATGCTACAAATAGTTATTCTAAATAATGACGCAGAAAAATTTTAAAAATGTTGAAAATAACATACTTTTTCATTATTTTTTTATAAACAAATGCAAGAAAAATGGTTTTCTCCCCACCACCGTCTCTTTGACCAATAACAAAGCGCGCAGCAGTGCGCGGAAATCTTTTTTATACTAGGAAAGGAATAGATTGAAACTTGTGGCTCGTTTCCGCGCGAACCGAGTCTCAAGGCGCGCGCTCACATATCCGGGCTGAATAACAATAATAAAAATTATAAAAGATGGATTTCTCTGGACAAATTTCTCTAGACCCCCCCTTACCAAAATCCTGGATCCGCCCCTGGTCCAGCTATTTATATGTAGATAAAAAATAGATCACCGATTTTTCTTCCTTATGGGATACCGCTAGAAAGTATTGAAACCACTTATGAGAATTTCGAAATATGTACAAAAAAGAGAAAATTTTACTTTGTATTTGGTATAGTCTTGTGGTGGTACAGATGGAACGATAAACCAATTATAATCGATTGTTTAAGCAAAGCAATACAATACCAGTAACTTATTTTGTTATATGTCAGTTTTGACAGCAGACAAAAGTTCATAAAAAGTTCAAGGTGCCCGAAAAATTAAACTTTTGTTTTGTTATTTTTAATAATATCTATCGCCTGTTATATACAAAGGTAAGTAAACAGCGACTTATATCGGATGTGGTCAGGAATATAGAGTATAGATCAATGTTTAAAGGGAATTTTTGATGAGTAAGGAGAGAGGCAAGGCAAAAGTACGAGCCACACTGCCTTCCCCAGACTTCACTGCCCGAGTCTAGTCTAACTGTACCATCAACTTATTCTATATGGTTAAAAAGATTGGACAGGACCACATCAATAATTTGCAGTTAAAAAAATAAATCGAAAATAATGTATTGGCTTCAAATGCACATTAATCTCCACAAGAGCAAAATTAAACAGAAGGAGGTGTGGCAGATTTCAAGTCCTTTATACCAAAATGAATATCATCCGTCCGTCCGTCCGCCCGTCCACCGCCTTTATGAACACCTTAAACTGTTAGAGCTAGAAATACGAAATTTTACTTTTTTTTGGGGAAAAGAAACGGGGTATTACCTTTAAGCATACCACCTTAACTATAACACATTTTTAAATTTTCCTCTTAATGTATGTAGTTGAAAATATGGCATACAGTAACGAGGATGATGTTCCACAGGATCAAATTAAAGATCCAAACTGGAAAATCAAGCAGGATCCGAATAATGAGGAAGAAAATGCGCAAGACGAGGAAGGTAAGCCGACAATCAGCTTAAACTGAGAAGAATTCCAAACTAATTTATTAATTTTAATAATTTAAAGTGCCAGTAAATGAATTTGAAGTTCCTATACACATGACACAAGAAGAAGAATTTATCTACATATTGGAAATTTTTTTACATAATTGAATATTAAATAAAAACATTGCTCTATTTGTGGAATGAAGGGTGTTTCATGTGTTGACCAGGTACCATTTACTGAAATCACTTTGTAAGCGTCGCCGTCTTACATAGTACTTTCCTTCCATGTAGACTGCGCTATTACAACCCAGTAGCAATGGCGTATATGGAAAAACTGAGCCTCTTACACGTTTTTACCAATTACACGCTTACCAATGTCAAGGCATATGTAAGTCTATAACCGTGAAAGCTGGCAGATGCAGGCTCTAATATCATCTCACTGCGTGTAACAATGATTAAATCATAGAAGAGATCTTCATTTTGTCTCTTTCGCTGAATCAATATGTCACATATGTAAGAAAGATTTCCCAAGCTCAAAACAGCAATAATTAGGTCTAATCGATGCTTTCGGCATTAAGTATTCGATAGGACATTATATCCAATAAGGAAATACAATCCCTAAAAAGTTGGCGCATGCAATCCATGTAGATAGCTATTGCGTACTTAATCAGCTCAGACATTATCAGAGAAGATTTTAGCCTCTTCGCAGCGATCACTAACCACCTTGTTCGCATTTATAGTAAAACTTTTCAACACAGTTCCTGTTGTTGCGCATATCAATCCCTAAAACAATATTACTTCAATAAACACGACGAAGAGCTGAATTAAGCATAAAGCAAGAGAGGAACAAGATCAAGACGGTTTGCTAAATCCTAGTTAAGTTGGACATTTAGAAAATATTTTTTTTATTGCGATTAAACGTCGTCAAACACTCTTTAAAAATGGATACACGATCACACTTTTTTTGGGGAATCCTATCTGGTCGATGCCATCCTTACTTCCCTTAAGCAACATTTGCGTAAGCATTCAGCTTGTTCAGAAAGGCAAGTTATTATAAGTTCAATAGATACGTGTGATATAATATTAAAATCGAACTTTGAACTTTTCGAAAGTAAAAATAAAAGTAATTATCCGGTATCTCGCAACTTCGAAAGGATAATTATTTGGTATCTCATAGCTTAAAAAGAGAAATTATCTGGAATCTTGTAATGTAGTAGTCTTAGCTTAGGTGGTGACTAAGGATTAGAAAAATAAAAGAAATTGTGGCCCCTTCCATTACGTATAGCTATAAAGATGTATGCAAGCAGACAAAATTGGACAATTTCATTCATAAAGTATGATTGCGTGGATATTGGTTAACATGGTGCGTCTCAACCCTACCCTACCTTTTGAGTCTTTACCGCGTAGATATTATTAAAGACTCCTAATCGTGCGTTACCCTATAGTCTTACTTAAAGAAAACTTAAAAGAATCTCTATTCCATAATAAAAGAAATTTATAAATGCCTAACTCCATTTGCCTCTATAGTTCTAAGAAGTCTTCAATAAATATTATAATCATAACTTTTAGCGGGTTTAACTTCAATATAAATTCATAATTTTTTTTTTATTTATTTATAAATTAGAATTTAATTCTAAAATATAAAGAATGAAGCCAGAGCAACAAGGCCTTCAGGCTGGATTAAAATATACTATATACATTTAGTTGTTTATTTTAAGTCTAGAGGTTAGTTTAATGAATTTCTTTATGTTTTCGGTGTTAGTCTCTGCAAGTAATTCGGATGGTTGCGGAAATTGTAAGGAGGTGCATAGGTTGTGGATAAATTGACAGTGCTTAAGGAGGTGCTCCATTGTAAGGGTACTTGCGTTGCAATATGGACATATCGGTTGGGGTGTTTTGTTGAGTAAGTGCTCGTGTCTGAGTTTTGTATGACCCAAGCGGACTCTCCTGTATATAATGGCGTCTCTTCTATTTATGGTTTAAGGTATTCGTATTGGGATACGGAGTGGATTTATAGTTTTGTAGTGGTGGGTGTAGTCATTCCAAATTTTGTTTAGAGAAAGTTTGCTAGTTGTGTTGATCATTTTGTTTAAGTCGTTCTTGTTAAAAGTATTATGGAGTACGAGTGGAGATGATGTAGCGGTGCTTGCTGCTGCATCCGCTAGCTCATTTCCTTTAATTCCTGCATGTCCTGGTGTCCACATAAGCTAAATTTTTCTTTTGTTTGCGGCAATGATGTCCCTGATTTTTCTGATGGTGGGTTGACTATTGTTGATGTTACTGACAGCGTGGAGTGTTGATAAAGAATCAGTTCTTACAATGTATTTTGTTCTTTTGGTTGAGGTTGCTAGTTCAACCGCTACGAGGATGGCTTCCGCTTCGGCTGTAAATATTGACGTGTATGTAGGTGTTATCGCTGATTTGAAAATTTTGTTGTCCTCAGTGACAAGGCTGTTACGGTGTCTGTTTTAGAGCCATCGGTAAAGAGATATTTCCAAGTGGGGAATTTTGATCATATGCTGTTGAACGATTTAAGGTATATGTCATTCAGGGTTGTGTCCTTTTTGTATCGTGAAAGTTCAAGTATAAAGGAGTTTCTATTGAAATGCCATGGTGGCACCTTTTGTTTGTACTTTTGATTGGGCGATATTATGGCATTATGTTCTGCTGCTTTTTTGATAATAAGTTGAATGGTTGATGGTATACGAAGATCTGTTTTACGGTTAAGTTGGTTGGTAAGTGTTCTTTTGAGAGTTGAGTCGGATGCGTTATTGAGTCTGCTTATTTGTCTGCCGATGCTCCATTCAAATCTGATGTTTAGATCAGGAAGTCCGGCTTCTGTGAGAATGTTGATGATGGGCGTTGTACGAAAAGCACCCAGAGCTAGTCTGATAGAGGAGTGATAAGGAGTGGATAATTTGTTTATATTGGCTTTGTTTTTTTTACCAAACACGCAGAGACGTGACATTTCAAATTTTTCCTACTTAAACATTTAAGAATATTTAGTCTAGTGTTTAATGATTTGATTAATACTTTAATATTTCAGTCCAATTATGTTTCTTATCAAAAATTAATCCTAATATTTTAAGATGTTCCTTTTTAGGTATAATTGTATTGTTTATCATAATGTCTATATTTGTACATTTGTGTTTTCTACATATGTGTAGATGCGATGATTTTTCTTTTGAAATTTTTGTGCCTGTGAATTGGCACCATTGCTCTATTTTCACAAATAAATTATGAATTTGTGTGTTGTACCCCTCTTTTGGGTTGAACATAAGGCATAGATCTATGCAGATGATTGTGTGTGTAAAAAACTTATCCTGGTTTATTATATGACTTAGTTTGTTGAAAACTATCAGAAAGAGAGTCACTGACAATGGCGATCCTTGTGGGATACCATTGTGTAAATTCTCTTCCTTAGATAGGGTGTTGTTAACTTTTACCCTGAATTTCCTATTGCAAAGAAAGCTACGAATGTAATTGATAATTTTTGGACCAAATTTCCACTCCTGCAGCTGTTGTATAATACAATGTAGTCCAACTCTATCAAAAGCTTTTTCCATATCGATAGAAAGAGCTGATACATGGTTTCTTGTGGAGAGGTTCTTGCAAATGTAGTTATCTATTATTAAGAGAGGGTCTATTGTGCACCTGTTTGCTTTATAGGCATATTGGTTTTGGGATAAAAGATTTTCTTGATTGAGAAACCACATTATTCGTTTTGACAATATCTTTTCAAGGGTTTTTGACAAACAGCAAATTAGTGATATTGGGTGGTACCCATCTATTAAATTTTTCGGCTTGTTTGGTTTACTTATAGGAACTATTGTTGCTACTTTCCACTGTTGGGGGATGGTGCTAGTAACAAATATTTTATTGTACAGTTCTAGGAGTTTATTTATGCCAGTAGGAGGTAGGTTTTTTAAAATATCGTAGGGGATGCAGTCGCACCCAGGAGTGGATCCTTTTAGACTGTTGAGGCATGATTGAAGTTCTATTAGGATTACTGGTAGCTCAATGAGTTTAGCTTTGCTTTTTGGGGTATAAGTTAGGGTGGATCTTGCAGTTTGTCTGTATTTGTTATGGATAAAACTATCAGAAAAGTTTGAGTCTTTCGAGTAGTCAGACCAGACCTTACTGAAAGCATTGGCCATAATATTTGGGTCACATGTATTGCCGGTTTCGGTTTCAAATTCGTGGATGTAATTGTTTTTGTGCACACCTGTTATTACATAGACTTTATTCCATAGCATTTTAGTGTATGAGTTGGGACTAATGTCTTTCGTAAAATTTACAAAAGCTTGTTTTTGGCTTGTTTAGCTTCAAATTCGACAAGCGCATTAGCCCTTTTGTATAATAGCATGTTCTCTGTGTCTAAATTTCTTCTGAGAGAGTTAAGGTATTTTACTTTTTTTTAGGTACTCAAGTTCCATGCTCCACCAGTAAGTTATCTTTTTTTTGTGCGATGTTGGGTTTATAGTAGGTATAGAGTTATGTGCAGAAAATTTAATAATTTTGAGGAGTTTAGCAGCTGATTGGTTTTGTGTTGTCTGTAATGTTAATTTTGTCTGATATATCTTTCAAAATTTTTGTGAAATTTTTCCCAATTAGCTGCATGAATTTTGTATTTATTTATGTGTTTTGGGGCCTATGTTACTCGGAATTTTCGGGAAGAGATCGATACATATGGGAAAGTGGTCACTTCCATATAAATTGTCGGTAATAGACCAAGAAGCGTTTAAGTAAAGTGGTGAGGAGCAGAGTGAGATGTCAACGTTTGTGAATGTGTTGTGGGTTGTGTAATGCGTGGAGTCTCCATTGTTTAAAACAATCAGACCGCTGTTTTGTACAAAACTTGCAATAATGTTGCCCCGTTGGTTATTTGTAGAGGATCCCCATAGGGTATGCCAAGAGTTGAAGTCTCCTAAGATTAGTATTGGTTTGCTTAAAGATGTAATAAGATAGTGAAGGTCTTGCTCGGTGGAACTATCGCTTGGCGAAACATAAAGATTCAATACTATAAAAGTAATTTCTGATTTTATTTCAGCAGCCATAGCCAATATATTGTGGTTTAAACGAATTATTTTGTGTTCCAATGACTTAGAGACGAGAAGTCCTATTCCTCTGCTTACATTGGTGCAGAGTGGATCAATGTCGTTTTCTCTATAAAACATATATTGGCTTGGGCAGTGAAATGTTGTATCATCGTTTTGTAGGTGTGTTTCTTGTAATGCAATGATCATTGGTTTATATTTATTAAGTAAAAGGGCGAGACTGAAATATTTGTCTTTATATCCATTGATATTCCACTGAATTGTTATACCCTGTACCGTATGGTACCAAGGGTATATTAAGTTTGTGCAAGCCGAAAATGTATGTAACATATAGAAGGAGACGTCGGAGACACCCCAAAGTTACCTAAAATATGATCAGGGTGAATAGAGAAGTCGATATACCCATGTCCGTCTGTCCGTCCGTCCGTCTGTCCGTCCGTGTGAACGCCTAGATCTCAGAGATGGTAAGAGCTAGAGTTACCAAACTTTCACATTAGATCCCATATTATTCCATAGGAGGCTAGTTTATTTTATTTTTTGATATCGGGGATAAATTATATAGCTCCCATAGGGGTGTTTGAGACGACCTCGACAAAAAAAAAGCGTTTTAGATGAATAATTCGTTTGTTTATGAAGATATCCTAATGAAATTTGGTATTCGAAAGTTTTTTATAGTTCCCAATAACTGTACCAAATTTGATCGAAATCGGTTGACTATATAATATAGCTCCCATAGGACCGATCGGCCAAAATAACTTTTTTAAAGAAAAATTCGCTATATTTCGTTTTTTAATAAAGATATCCTAACCAGATTTGGCGTTTTAGACCACTTTAAGCAATGTGCAAAATTCCCATAGGTCCGATCTTCCAAAAAATCGATTTTTTAACAAAATTTGTTGTGTTTCGTTTGTTTGTTAAGATATTGGGATCAAATTTGACATTCGTGAGTATTTTATAGTTCCTAAGCACTGTACCAAATTTAATTCAAGTCGTTTGACTAGATCATATAGCTCCCATAGGACCAATCGGTCCAAAAACACGTTTTTTATACAAAATTCGATGTGTTTTGTTTGTAAAGATATTTAAAATAAATTTGGCATTCAGATCTTTTTTAAGGTATTTAAGCACTGTGTCAAATTTTATTGAAATCGGTTGACTATATCATATAGCTCCCATAGGAACGATCGGTCAAAAAAAAATTTTTGCTTAAAAATTCTTCTGTTTTTGGTTTTTTATTACAAGCTAGTGGTACAGGGTATCCTAAAGTCGTCCGCGCCCGACTTTACTTCCGCCATTTTTGTAATTGTCATAGAGCGAATTATTGGGCTTGTACCTTTTTGTGTACAAATATACATATTTTATTTTTGAAAGAGTTTTGATTTTTGTTATAGACTCTTATTAATTTCATCTTTCTGTTTCCTTGCAACTCCGCAATAAGTAATTGCAATGTACAATGTCATTGAAATTGATTGCTAAGAGACTCCGCGAAAAGAGAGAGTCGAGAGTTATAATTCATCGTTATCTCTAATATCATCATCGGTATCAGGTAGCTCTGGGATTGTCTTATCGTTTTATCGTAGTAGTCTGTTTCCATTTCTGTTATATTTGTGTTTGGTTTTAAAAGTGTTCGCGAGCGAGATGTGAAGTTGTGTGGAGAAGAATTGATGCTTTCAATTGACAATTCTTGCGTCTCTTGGGATTTGGAATATACTCTTTGACACGAGCTATATTCCAAGGGATACTTATTTTCGATGGACGATTATAGAGATTGAAGGTGAGTGCACCACTCCAGAAGGAATTTGTTTGCCTTCGATCTGCCTTGAATATTTGAATACGTCCACTACATCCTGCGACTTAAACTCTGCCAAAATTTCTTCATTTGGGATATTGTTGAGAAATGGGGCATGAACAGTACCTTTGCAGAAGTTAAGGTTTCCATGATAATCAGTTTTAATTTTACATATTCCATGGACTCGATTGTCGAGTTTTCAACTAGTAAAACTAGCTTTGAGAGCTTTGTTGCTAATTAATTTAATAGCGCGATGCACGGCGAAACACTAGTAGGATGATAGTGGTTTTTCTTTGTCAACTGATAGACATGGTGACGTATTTTGGGTTGGGTAAATTCTTTGATGGAAGTTCAGGAACAGCTTCTATTGGTGACATACGTTTTTTCCTCTTGTTTTTGGGGCCATCGCTTAATAACTCGAAGCGATTTGCCCCTTGGCCAATAGGCCCAGGAGGCATTGTTGTATCAATATACTTTTATGGCCTAAAGCGCTTAATTAAACTTGTAAAGTGATTTTAAATTTAAAATTAAAGTTTTTTGTTGTTTTAAATCAATTTTTTACTTCTCTTTATTTTCGACTAAACAGATTTTAGTTTTTTATGATTTATGTTTTTTTCGGTTTTTAAAATTGATTGCCACTTACAACGCAAATGGACGTTTTTTAAAAGTTTTGTCACGGCAGTGGTCTTGTATATTTTTTATTTTCACTTTGCAGTGCAAATTAACTTTTCTATTTGATATTTTTGTTTTTTTTTTTATAAAAAATATCTTTATTTGCTTTTTTCTTTTCATTGTGATATCCGATTAAGACTAAAGGTAAATCTAGCATAACATAAATCTAGAGACCCGAGTCCAAACTTTCTAACTTAAACTCAAATCTTCTCCAAGCTTTGATGTATAGAAGATCAGATCAATAAATTCTCAAAGCTAGCTTTATCTTTTGTATCTTTACATTAGCTTGCACACAATTTTTTTTTCTACAGAACACGTGTTAGCACTGGCAACTTTCGATAACGATGTGTTTAAAATGACCAAAACCAAAACTCTTCATAAATGTTCTACCTAGCAACGAAGGATTATACGTATTGATCACCACAACAACACAGGACTTTGTTACACTACACGATACGTAACTTGTGCTTCAAACTCACCGAGTACCTCAATACGATCCTTGTTGTAAGTCACATATAAGACTTTGCAAGACGCACCCGTGTCGCATAACGCCGAAATATCGACTCCATTAATCCATTAATCGACTGACAATGTAAAGTCCTCATCTAATGCTTGACCTACGTTAAAAATATGTTCATTAAAATTTGTGTTTATCCTAGATACCTGATTTATTATTTTTGATTTTTCATTTTTATTTCTACAAACCGTTGCAAGATGACCAACCTTATTGCAATTGTGGCATTTGCTATTTTTATATTTGCATACATTGGAGGCATGGTTGCGCCACCCACAAAGTACTCACGGTTTCTTTTTCTTTTATAGTTGATCGTGTCTGCACTTTTAGGAGTTCCAGTAATACTTTTTGTTGTCATCTTTGTTTCCATTATAAGCGCCTTTTAGAATGCTTTTTGTAGCGTTATGGACTCATCTTCCTCGCAAAACTTTGCGAATATGTTCGCTGCCATGCCGAAGATGAATTTGTCCAATACAAATGCATCTAAATGTGGACCAAATTTGCAGCTAAGTGCCAATTGCTTCACTCGTGCATGCCAAGCAGATACAGTTTCATCATCGGACTTATTTTCCATATGGAACTTTCTGAGTTTGTGGAATGTTATTACGGGCGGTGTGAAGTGCGTATCTAGCATCTCACATAACTCCTCAAATGATTTTGAAGGGGGCAGGTCGGGACTGCGTAGGTTATGCAACTAGGTCCAACTGACCTTAATAATACCGCCTTGCACATATTTGCATCCGTGCAGCCCATCTCACACAGGTAAATATCCAGACGCTCTCTCCAAATAAGCCAAGTTATTTCTCCAGGGACAAATTCTGGTACACTTGCAGCTTCCATTTTCAGATTAAATCTGTTTGTCAGTCGGCATCTTGTTTTTTTATTTAAGTCACTTTTTTTGCTACTATTTGCACTTTATTTAAAGTTGATTTATTTTTTTTAATTGACCTCGTCGTGTATTTTACACCAAGATGTTTGAAACGGAAGTGAAATTTATTGCCGGGTTCTTATTCTAACATGGTTCTTAAGACTACGTTCTTCATTACCTATTAATCGATGATTAGTCGATTACAATTAAGTATTAATCTTATATATAAACGGCGGAACCGATTTGGCTAATTTTGGCTTTGAAATGTTCGTGGAAGTCCAAGGATTGTTTAGGGTTGAGAAAATATAACAAAATTGCGACGAAAATACTAAAATGGACAATTTGATTTTCCAATACAATTTTTTTTTTTTAATTTAGGTAGGCATTGTGTACATTGTCAGATTAACTAATATTTTTTAGTTAATAGTTTTTGTCGAAAGGAAACAAAAAAATTATTAACGATTCATGTTTTGATTTTTGTGTAAAATACATATGATCAGATCAATATTTGCACATAATGCCGCCAAAAAGACGTAACATTGGTAGACATTCGCGTAGAACTCAATTGCAAGCATCCCAAAGAACAGCTGAAGCTGAGGAACAACGTTCGCAAAGGAATGAGTTGAGTCGATTAAGACAAGCAAGATCACGTTCTGCTCATACAACAGAAGAACGAGATGAATACAATATGAATGCTCGAATGAGAATGAGACGACATCGGGATTATCAGAATCAGATGAAATCCATGCAGAACAGAATTTAATCCAAAGAACATTCAGGCAAATGCGCAATGCATCCAATCTGCACAGAGCTGCATTCGAATATAACAAAACGACCGATTATAGCTCGCGTCAATCTGTTGTAATTGGAACAATGAACAAGGTATGTGACCAGTGCCAAGCACTGAAATTTCCCAATGAAACTGCAGGCCTGCTTATTATCAAAAGCAGTGTATTCGGAGAGGTTCGCTGCTGAATGTATTCGGTAGAATGGCAGAAGAGAGGATTACCTCATGCGCACATTTTGATTTGGTTGGTTCAGAAAATACTACCGCATGAAATTGATGATGTGATATCGGCGGAAATCCCAGTTCAAACAAATGATCCAGAATTGTTCGAGGTTATCACAAAGAATATGATCCAAGGACCAAATGGTGTGCTCAACCCAACTTCACCATGCATGATCGACGGCAAATGCTCCAAAAGATATCCAAGGGCATTGACTTCGGATACTGTTACGGGCTTCGATGGATACCCATTATATCGCCGTAGATCAACAGAAGACAATGGCAGATCAACCACAATCAAAGTGCAAAATCAAGAAATTGAAATTGACAAAACGTATAAAGCCCACATTAACGTCGAGTATTGCAACTCAGTAAAATCAATAAAATATTTCTGCAAATACGCCAATAAGGGAGGCGATATGGCGATTTTTGGAGTGAGAGGCGACAATGTGAATGACGAAATTTCACACTATCAAATGGGACGTTACATTAGCAGTTACGAGGCAATATGGCGAATTTTCTCATTACAAATTCACGAACGACACCCAACAGTTGTCCATTTAGCAGTTCATCTAGAAAATGGTCAACGTGCTTATTTCACAGCTGAAAACGTATTGCAAAGAGCAGCACAACCACCACCCACAACCTTAACTGCTTTTTTCTGTTTGTGCCGAACTGATGCACTTGCCAGAACATTCTTATATTCCGAGGTACCACAATATTACACTTGGAATTCATCATCAAAGAACAACCGTTGTCCATTTAGCAGTTCATCTAGAAAATAGTCAACGTGTTTCTAGACGAGCGAGCGAAGCGAGCGTGCCGGAGGCCGGCTAG
>JBAMAX010004432.1:0-26864 GCA_037043745.1 Chymomyza amoena | reverse complement strand
TAGTAAATACTATTAATAAACTGTAAATACAGTAGCAAAAAAGTGACCTAAATAAAAAAACAATAATATTGCAAAAAACTTAGCAAGATGCCGACTGACAAACAGATTTAATCTGAAAATGGAAGCTGCAATCTATATATGCGGACAAGTGTAATTTGTCCCTGGAGAAATAACTTGGCTTATTTGGAGAGAGCGTCTGGATATTTACCTGTGTGAGATGGGCTGCACGGATGCAAATATGTGCAAGGCGGTATTATTAAGGTCAGTTGGACCTAGTTGCATAACCTATGCAGTCCCGACCTGCCCCCTTCAAAACCATTTGAGGAGTTATGTGAGATGCTACATACGCACTTCACACCGCCCGTAATAACATTCCATAAACTCAGAAAGTTCCATATGGAAAATAAGTCCGATGATGAAACTGTATCTGCTTGACATGCACGAGTGAAGCAATTGGCACTTAGTTGCAAATTTGGTCCACATTTAGATGCATTCGTATTGGACAAATTCATCATAGGCATGCCAGCGAACATGTTTGAAAAGTTTTGCGAGGAAGATGAGTCCATAACGCTACAAAGAGCATTACAAAAGGCGATTATAATGGAAACAAAGATGACAACAAAAAGTATTACTGGAACTCCTGAAAGTGCAGACACGATCAATTATAAAAGAAAAAGAAACCGTGAGTACTTTGTGGGTGGCGCAACCACGCCTCCAATGTATGCAAATATAAAAATAGCAAATGCCACAATTGCAAAAAGGTTGAGCATCTTGCCACGGTTTGTAGAAATAAAAATGAAAAATCAAAAATAATAAATAATAAATCATGTATCTAGCATAAACACAAATTTTAATGAACATATTTTTAACGTAGGTCAAGCATTAGATGAGGACTTTACATTGTCAGTCGATTAATGGATTAATGGAGTCGATATTTCGGCGTTATGCGACACGGATGCGTCTTGCAAAGTCTTATATGTGACTTACAAAAAGGATCATATTGAGGTATTGGGTGAGTTTGAAGCACAAGTTACGTATCGTAGTGTAACTAAGTCTTGGGTTTTTGTGGTGATCAATACGGATAATCCTTCGTTGCTAGGTAGAACATTTCTGAAGAGTTTTGGTTTTGGTCATATTAAACACATCGTTATCGAAAGTTGGCAGCGCTAACACGTGTTCTGTAGAAAAAAAAAATTGTCAGCAAGCTAATGTAAAGATACAAAAGATAAAGCTAGCTTTGTGAATTTATTGATCTGATCTTCTATACATACAAGCTTGGAGAAGATTTGAGTTTAAGTTAGAAAGCTTGGACTCGGGTCTCTAGATTTATGTTATGCTAGATTTTCCTTTACTCTTAATCGGATATCACAATGAAAAGAACAAAAAGCAAATAAAGATATTTTTTATAAAAAAAAAACCAAAAATATGAAATAGAAAAGTTAATTTGCACTGCAAAGTGAAAGTGAAAATAAAATCTTTTTAAGGACAAGACTACTGCCGTGACAAAACTTTTAAGGGGGTATTCTAGTGTGGTGTTTAAGGTGTTTTTTCGGGTGCTATAATTAAAAAAATAAAAAATATTTTTACTTTCCATTTTTTAATAAGACATTTATTATTGTTTCGAAAATACATAAAAAAATTAAAAATCTCAAAATACCCAAAACTCAAAAAGCTATAAGTTGTTGAAGTGGGGGGTTGACAAAAAATGGCGCGCCACTCTTGCCACGATTGCAAGCATTCTAATAATCTGAAACAAAAAAATAAAAAAGATTATTAATCTTGATGAATGCTGCTATCGTACTAACTAAAAAAAAGTCGAAAAAAAAAATTTTTTTTGGCCAAATTACGGGTGCCCGAAAAAGTGATAAATTTATTTACTACTTTTTGTTACTTTCCAAATTTTTTAAAAATAGTAAAAATTTTTTTTTTATGATAATAGTTAGTACGATAGATATATATATTAGAAGACTTACACCAAATTGCAAGTAAATCGGTTAAGTAGAAGCAGACAAATCAAGGCAGACATTTTGAAATATGTAGTTTCGAGAAAAACGCGTTTAAAGTTTTGGGTGCAATTACGCCCTGTGGCAACCATAAAATGACATTTTATACTTACATTTATTTAATTTGCGATTCCTGCTCCATACATTGGGCCTTCCTCTACTTCAAAAAATGCATTTTCTGTGTTTCTTTCTTCTGAAGGAGCAGTTCTGGCTTCTTTTGAGGCGTTAGATGTTCGAATTTCTGAGCGATTAATCCGGACATTATCTCGTCTGATGGCGAATTCGTCAGCTTCTGGACCAATGCTCATTCCCATAAGAGATACCATTTTTAGCAGAGGAATGAAACCTTCATTAAATATGCAAACTGCAATAAAAGTTGCAATTTCTATTACGCGTACGCCAGCATGTATATGTTTCGGCGCAAAAGTCCAAATTAAGGAATTCAGGGACTCATTATTATTTTGGGTCTCAGAACCTAAGCATCTAACAAGTAAATCTTCAGATGATAAACTCTCGTAGATCGGCTTTATAATTTTTAATACGTCATCACACAGAGGGGGTTTTCGTGGTCGAATTCTTCAGACGAACCTTTATGTACAGCTTTCTGCCATTTACTCCAGCTTTCTGGACCAGGTGGGCAATGCATGTGTTGCGGATGTTCATTCGTGGAACTATTATGATAAAAAGTAGCCCAAATTGCATTTCTCATGTGTTCAATAGAATTCGGATGCCGACGAATCGCTAATCCATAATATAAAGACAGTTTATTTATCACTTTATCAGTCAATTTCCCTGTCCCTTTTCCGCCAATTCCTTTTCCTTTATTTTCGTTTCTAGCTTTCCGTAATCTCGAACCCATTCTTTTTTGTATATGTCCCACGCACTCTTTTTTTCAACAACTGGGTCACCATCATAGGGATCTATGTCAAGTATGCCCTTGAAAGTCTTCGTATCGCCATCACCAATATATTTGACATATTTTACTTGGTGTTTTTGAGCTGATCTACTAAACATTTCGATAATACCATCGACTTCCATTTTTCCAGCACTTCCTTTATGATTGATCGTACAAGATTCTTCATGGTCTGCATACCATTCATTATACGCTTCAATATCAGAATTTTTTTAGCTTTCCAGATATTACAGCCTTGACAAAAGCTAGATTTGACTACTGTATCTACAACTTTTTTGGAGTTTTTAGCTTTGAGTGTGGTAACTCCAAATAGAGAACTAAAACCTCTATTTTTCCAGGTCCCATCTCCAGAAACCGTGAAATAAGTCGGATTAGCATTCGGATCAGAAGCTGAAATTAAATCTTTCTCTTCATTGGCAGCTTTTGAAATAATCAAGTCATAAACTGCAGATGCAGCTGCATGCACGTTTTCAAGGCAACTGTAGAATGTGCCGATGGATATTCCTTGACAAATATCCATAAGACTGCAGAAGATATTGATTCCTTCTCTTCCAACTCCCAAAAGCCGCATAGCAAAAACAATTTTTCTATTTATTTCAAATGATTTATTTACGAATGGAGAAAATGCTATATATTGAACACTTTCACAACTACATTGTAATGCAATTTTAAATCCTAGTCCACTATGAGCTGTCCAGAAAATTTAATTTCTTTTTGCACGTAGCACACAAAACTAACGATGAAATAGCTGTAAAAACAGTGAAAAACTCCATAATACAATAACCGTAATTGTTAGAAATGATCACTTCTTCATCACTAGATTTGCTTAATTTAGCTGCTGATGTACTTGTATAAATTGTATCTTCTTCTACGTAAATCTATTGCCGTGGAATCGCCTTTTCTTTGATCGATTAGCACGAGGAGTACTTCCTTTTGCATGTTTTCGATCCATTTCAACGAAAGTTTAATAAAATAATTAAAATGATCACTATAATATTTCGCTTGACTCAGAGCACGTGTATCTGCGTTGCTTGAATGTTAGAATTTAACTATGCGTTGAATATTTTCAAAGCTCGTAAAAAACTCTCAACAAAAGACCACGTTGCAAAAAGTGTCGTGCAAAAGTGTTGGTCTGCAGCTGCAACACTATCAGAACTACAAGAATCGAACCAATCACCATCAACTTTGTGTTTGTTGCTTAGCAACGTCAACCAAAGTCAGCGTCGCGACGTGCGACGCGTCGGACAGGTGTCCCGCACAAGCACACATACATACATACATACACACAAGACACTTATTCTGAAAGTCTCGCGAAAAAGTGTCATAGAAAAACCAAACCAACGTTTAGAAGTCGCGTCACTAAAATAGCTATATCTCTGGAAATAATTAAAATTTTAACAAATCCTTTTAAGGACATATTCTTGAAAGGTTAAGCTTTGAGCATATCAAAAAAAAAAAATCGATTTTTTCAAATTTCTACACTAGAACAAGAAGTCGAGTCACTAAAATAGCTATATCTCTGGAAATAATTAAAATTTTAACAAATCCTTTTAAGGACATATTCTTGAAAGGTTAAGCTTTGAGCATATCCAAAAAAAAAAAAACGATTTTTTCAAATTTCTACACTAGAAGATCTGCCAAGTAAAAAATGGTAACAAGTCGCTGGCAAGCGCTACTTAGACAAATAGTTTTAGTAATGGAACCAATATAAAATAATGCCCACAATTTTCTATGATGAAAAACTAAATTCTCTTTTGAATATTAAGGAATAAATTTGTATATTTTTAATAATAACATAACATAAATTTGATTTTTTTCCCCTTGTAAAAACACTTTCTTGACAAGCTGCATATATATTGTACAAGTTTATTTATTTTTTTTGATCATTTACATTAAAATCTTTAGCAATTGCACAGATACAATTTACATAAGCTTCGTATCAATAGTTTCCTTTATATTTGCTGTTAATTGGGCAAAATGATAAAATATATGTACCTACTAACCTACATATACATACATACATATACATATGCTTGCCTGCGCCTTTACTATTGCCGATATAAAGTCAGCGCATAATACCAAACGAAAATGAATGCCTTGACTGTTACTTTACACGAGCCAATTTCTATAGAAACTGTTAAACAAAATGTTAACACAGCCGATCCAATGCTTAGGCACACCGAGTGCATGTGTATGCAAGTTAAGGTATCGGGTTATCCCGTTCTAGTTAAGTTAAAAGTATATAGCACGCGTAACATTACCAACTACAATATTATCACGCATAACATTATCAACCAATATATAGCACGCGTAACATTGTCAACGTGTTAAGCAAAATGTTATGATGATATAAAAGGAGGCTTGGCGAATGCTGGGGAGTCTTTGGTTTAGCGACCATCTTACGAAGAGGTTGTGCAAAATTGATAAATGTGAAATAAAATAAAAATGTTATGCTGAAGAAATAAAATATATTTTTTTGACAAAACGTAGTCAAATACATTTAAGTTGCATATGTTACCGACCAATGCTTGCCTTCTATTTTGCTTTTGACTATGTCAAAAAAAGGCACAAGTGCAAAACAAAACACAGATCGACTGCGATTGCTGTGGCTTATTGTTGTTGCCTTGTGTTTGTTTTGCCGTTGAATTTGCTTCTACACCATGCGAGCCGATCGAGCTGTATAATCTTTCAACGGTAATAAAAGCTCAGAGCGAATTGTTCCCTCTATATGATTTCATACTCTTTGGGCCAATACAAAAGAACTGCTTATTGAAACTGCATATGTGCTTATGTGTACTGCTGCGAACTGCTTTGCCCAAAAATGTAGCATACTTACGAGATCATAAATCTAATATGTACTTAAAATTATAAATGCTCTTTGAAATTTTATGTATATTTCGTAACAAATCAATGTAAGTTTGTATTTTTGGTCAGTGTGCAAATTAACTTTGTACTTCAAATTATTGTTTTGACGTGGCAACGTCTTAAATTAGGTTGGGCTCGGTGTCACTCATGAAAAAGTGTAACGCCCGGTAACGTTACGGTGAGTCACCGAATTCTATTGCTCTTGACATCCACCCTACTAATAAGGTTTCGGGGCAGGCAATCTGCAAATGCATACTTGTTATATGAACTTCCATCTCCGCATTTATGTCACTTATCATTTATAAAATATATACATGATAAACATGATAAATGATATATTCTCTTTATTTTATGCCTTCCATAATTAATTATAAATGCCTCATGCCAGCAATATATACATACATATAATAACATAATATATATAGAAAATATATCAATAATATTTCTATTAATGTTATATATCCTGCCTTCACATTGAAAATTCTTACATGATATGTTTATGTTTCATGTGTATATTTTTTATCTATTATTTATTATCTACTGCCGAGAAAATTTTATTTTATTAAGAGATACGAAAACGTAAAGTCTGACAACTCGTATCTTAATTTCATGAAATATACGTATAATCTTGATTGCGTATCAAACGTTTCTAAGTTTGATGGCGGGAATGCCATAAATATGCGTCTTTAGGCCTTGTACTTTCCACACTAGATCTAATGATTGGCGAGTTGTGATAAAAATATCTATATCCCTATAATTTTTTCGAACCCTTTAAATAATTTTTAAGTACGGATACGATTTTTGTGATTTTTGGCCATGAATATCTTGAGACGCAGTTTTGATGTTTACCGTCACTTTCAAGAATTTTCAAGTCCTTCATTCAAAAATACTTATCATAACCTCGGATAGCGATTGAGCCATGTCCGTTTGTCTGTTCGTCCATCCGTCCACTCCTCCAAATAAACATCTAGATTTCGGAGATTAAAATATGAGATACGAATCTTTACCAGCAGTTGCGCGTATTGCAAAAGCATAATTCTGTGAATTATAACTATATTTTACTCCGCTTCCCCTAGTAGAATTTTGCGGCTTTTAGCTATTGGGTTAACTATTTTCATTTGAAATCTAACTGAGCTATGAGTCTTAGTTATTTGCATCTATGTGTCAAAACCAGTGTTGTTCCACTACGCGTCGTTTTTAATTGCCGACAGTGTGACGTCGACAATCGCTTCGTCAATGTTGATAATACATCGAAAATTTCGACATAGTCGACAATGTGTGTTGCTTAGCGACTATTTTAAAATCAGTTAAATTCGGTTTCAACTACGTTAAAGAAACAACCATCGACTTGACTTTCGCAAGACACATTACAACAGAAACACTTCCTTTCATTTCCTATTTCTCCTATCATCGTCCTATCCTCAACAAAATCACTCAAATAGGAATTAGTTAAGTTTTAGTTTACATGTACAATGTTTTAGTAAACAAAATATATTTCTATAGTTAAAATTTGTGCAATTCTTATTTTCTTTCAATTCCTTGTTCCTATTGTGCAATTTAATAATATTCATATCAATAAATATTCTACCGAGAAAAGACGTTGTCACGTAAAATCTTCGCCCGTAAAACCGACTTTACAGGCAACAGTTTTTTTATCTTTTACTCTAACTGAGAGTACGTTAACTCCCCTCTTTCTTAAGAGAACCGTCCCGGTTCTTACGAAATACATCAGTTACAATATGTAAGTGTTCAAATTGATTTTTCTTTTTAAAAATCAGTGAAAAATTGTAATTTCAACTTCAAGGAATAGCGCAAAAGAGGTATAATATAGTGTAGTTTCTAGATACTTTTAAACTTATTCAAAATATTTATAATTATTTTAATTTTAGTTCACATTTTTGAGTGCTTATATAGTAATACAACAAAATTTAGTTAATGGTAAATTTAGTACAATATTGTTCCAATTCAGTTAATTAGGGTCATGTTAGTTTTTAAGATTTCTTACACTTTAATATTTTTATTTATTTATTCTAGAACTAATATTATTTATAAAATTAGCTAAGTTTATACTTTATAGCAATTTGATCGTTGCGGAAAATTATGTAAATCTTTCAATAATTTGATCACCCAAGCAAAAGCGATTTTGTGTCTAATTTACTTTTTGATATTGTCTTTATGAACTATTCGATTTCTGCTTCTTATTTTAACTTTATTTCCCAAGTCTTCCATTACAACTTGCGTTTTTTTAAATATTATTTAATTTATTTCTTTCCCCCTTATTGCCTTTTCCTATTATGAAACTCTAGCATTTTTTCCTGATTTAATTTTAATAATTTGGAAATATTTTGGTGATTTACCTTCTTGAATAATACATCATAGGGCCTTTGTTTTGTTATGGATTGAATGCTCATGTTGTACTTTCTACAAGGTCTGATTATTATCTCGGAAAAATCCACGAACTCTAGCTCTTCCCTAATGCACCTTGCAATTTCTATTATAGTAGAGTGAGCTCTTTCAACTTGCCCATTTGTGACGCTATGCCGTGGGTCAATAAAATGTAAGCTGATTCCTAATCGTTGGACAAAAGATTTAAATTATGCCGAAATAAAACTTGGCTCATTATCGAAGACAATGGATCTCGCATCCGGAAACACTTACAGCAAATCCAAAACCTTATCTTTAATCTCCTTTATAACCAAAAATTTTGAATACGCGTCGTGACATGACAGAAACATTAATTTATGCGCGTAAAAAATGTCTAGGTGTAGTTGCTGTCCTTCCTCTATAGGTATAGGAGCTTCTCCTATCGGAATAATTACAGGGTGTCTGTTATATTTATTTTTATTGCAAACATCACCATTTCCTATGAAGTCCTTTAATTTGTCAATCGTTTTGGGCCAATAGTATAGTCTCGAAATCTGCCTAAAATTTTCATCGACTCCTCGATGCGCTCTACAATGACTTTCTTCCACTATCACCGCCTGATCCTCTTTGTTTGTTATATCAGTTACAATCACTTTGGTATACAAAAACTTATTCGTAAAATTCTGTTTTACTGAATTTTGTACTTCGTATAAATCTTCCAGTGTGCAATGAATTGCTGTCGTTATATTGGGCTGAATATATTCTTTCAGCAACGTTATTAAATTTTCTACGGTATCATATTCTACAATGTGTCGTATTTTCCCGAAAACTTCAATCATTTCGTGAATAGCAAAACCGTTTTTAGATAGAAGTAGTTGCTGCTTAAATTGATTTAGTGGTTTTTTTGTTTCTTCAATAACATTACTAAAGCTACTTTCTGCAGAATGTATTGTGCCGCTATCAGTATCCTCATCCTCAGCATGATCAGTTTCTGTTATATGATTATTTATAACAATACGAGATAGAGCGTCTGCTACGATATTGGTACTACCTGGCTTGTAAACTATCTTAGGCGAAAATTCCTCTATAAACGAATGCCACCTTTTCATTTTAGAATTTGGATTTTTAGCTGACATTGCAAAAGACAATGGTTGATGGTCTGTGTGAATCTCAATGTCTACCACTCCATATAAATAATTTCTTAAATTTTCCAGTGCCCAAACAATAGCAAACAATTCTTTTTCGTTGGTTGCGTAATTGCGTTCGGTTTCGTTTAGTGTTTTGGAAATAAATATAATTGGATTTCCCTCTTGCGAAAGAACTGCTCCAACTGCAAAATTAGATGCGTCAGTTGTAAGTATACATTTTTTTTCATGATCTGGCTGTGATAACTCTATTTGTGACCTTAAGTGGTTTTTTAAGCTGTTGAAAGCATTTATGGCATCATCATCCAGAGTCAAAATAATTTTCTTTGAGAGGTGCCTTGAAACTCTACCATTTGGACCCTGTAAAATTTTTGTTAATGGTTTGGCAATAGTCGCATAATTCCTGACAAATTTTCTATAATATCCTGTCAGCCCTAAAAACGCTCTTAGTTCACGTATGTTTCCTGGAACAGGGTAATTAACAATAGTATCAACCTTTATTGGATCTGTTTTTATAACACCATGTGCTACAACGTAACCCAAAAACTCGGTTTCTTTTTGGAAAAACTTAGACTTTTCAAGTTTAATTTTCATGTGAGCGCCCTTCAACACATCAATTATTTTTTTATGTGCTTATAATGATCTTTGACACTATTTGAAAAAATAATGATATCATCAATATAAACGTGGCATATCTTTCCTATATGATCTCGAAGTATATTATCCATGGCCCATTGAAAAATTCCTGGCGCGTTAGTTAGACCGAATGGCATGCGCAAAAATTCATATTTTCCATTATTAATTGAAAATGCCGTTTTTTCAATATCCTCTTCTTTCATTAAAATTTAATGATATCCAGATTCCAAATCTATAGTAGAAAATAGCTCGCCTTTCCAAGATTAGTCAGAATAACTGACGAGTTAGGCATTGGGTATCTATCTGGAATTGTAAACTCGTTTAACTTTTTGTAGTCAATGACAAGTCTTCGTTTCTTTGACCCATTGGGATTAAATCCTTTCTTTAGCACAACCCACGCATTCGAATTATATGCGCTTTTATTTGCCCTTATTATGTTATATTTTAACATTCGACTGACTTCCTCCAACACAAATGAATTTGCTGATTGAGGATATGGATATTGTTTACTATAAATGAGTTCACTTTTATTCACCCGTATCTCACATTTTATATCCGTTCTAAACGGTAGACTCATGTCAATGTTTTCATGTTCCCTTAAAATCAAATTTCTTATTTTCGTATCAAGCATGTTTATGTAATCTTTTTCACCGTCTTCAACTGAAGAATGGTTTATGCGAAAACATTTTTTACTTAATTTAGTGCTGGCTTTCTGAGTGTCCCTTGAAACCAAGATCTCATTTACATTCGACATCTAAAATTGGGAAAACTTATCTTTATTTTCACTACTCCGGAAATCACTTGAGAAAACCCCACCTTTGTTGTTTTCATTAAGGTATCTTTCTAACAATGTGCTTTTATGTGCAGTTTTCGTATTTTCAATGTAACATTTGTCATCGAAAATTTTCTCCTGTCCGCTTCTATAGCTAAACACGCACCGCTCCACATCTAATACACCACCGATTTTTTTATAAGATTGTAGCCCACAAGTAAATCGGAATCTAAATTTTCTATGTCATAAAATATATGTTTAACATTGAACATTATTATATTGTGAAAATGTGTGATTATACTATAACCATGAATAGTTGACCGTTTTTATAAATGCCTTTATTTATGTAGCAAGCAGTAGCTCCAGTATCTATTAAAATTTTTAGTCTCTTATTTGCCTTCCTATCGGTCCTAAATATATAAGGTAAACCTACTGCTCCTCCTGGCCTAAAAAATGATTTTCTTGGATGTTATTGATTCTCATCACCTTATTGTGTGGTTGTGTAGAGCTATTGCTGAACTGTGTAACGACCTCTGGTTTGTCCAGAACAACGGCTGGGATAGCTCAGCTATGCCCAGGGTTAATGTCACAACAAAATTTGTATTTTGCTGAGACTCTCGATATTTTAAATAATACACAATTTGCTTTAAGTTTTAAAATTATATTATCCGCCTTTTTGCGGTCAATTATCACAATACACTTAAATCGAGCCCGCACGCTCTCTATTTTCCACAAAATAATATTATTATGGCAAAAATATTGGTGGAAAACAAGATTACACCTAAAACTAACAATTTTTGATTTTTACAAATTCTACTTTATTCCGCCCTTTTACGGCGATACGCTCACCCAGATATAAAATCCTGGTAGCAATGCTACTCGGCGTGGCTCGTACACGAAACGTATAGACTCCGACGCGGTCGCCTTTAACTGCGGCACTAACTTTCACTTGATCACTCACTGTTCTGACTGTTCTGTTCTGTGTTCCGTCTCGATTTGGCTGTTGACCCGCCTTATATAGGAACTCGATCGCCGCCAAATCCTGGAATTCCCGCCAAAACTAATACAAACATATCCTAAACTGTACTCTGCTTATCTACCTATCTTAATTCCCTAAAAAGACAGAGTACAGCCTACTCGAATCTATCCCTGTCGCCTACTCTACACTCACACGTACACACCAATACTTTCTCCTAAGAAGCCCGCCAAAAACCTGGCCGCTATCTTTGCCCTAGTATTAGTGGCTTTCTTTACTAATACTAATTCAATTAAGCGCGCCAACTGCTGCAGTTGTTGGTGTTAGTACTCTGACCAAGCAGTTGTTGCTGTTAGTGAGAGTACTCTCACCAAGCAGTGCAAGCAGTGTGCCTATTGGTAAATTATCCGAATGCTGTGAGGTGGCGATTCGCCTCCTCACAACTGCATACGTTATTTGGTTGATTTCGATCGTAGCTAAATGGTCTCTGGTTATTATAATAACGCTGATGCTGCACAAATGGTTTATTTTCGATTTGAATAGAAGGGTCAATTTCCATTGGGGTTGGTGAAGGTACAGGTTGTGCTCCACTCAATTAAAAAAACATTTTGGTTATTGGCTGGGCTATGTCTTTTATTCATATAATCATTTGTTTGATGGCTTGCTGAGTACGAAGAAGGATTTGTGTTCGACTGTTCAAATCGCAGATTATTTGTATAGTTTCTTGAGTTCTGCACCTTATGAATGGCGTTTATCCTACTCTGACCATAATTAAAAGCAAACTTAGCACGTAGATGATTCGCCTCCAACTCTTGCGCCTTTGCCAGAGCATTTGGAAGTGTTTCAGGATTCATTGAAAATAGAATTTCAGCCAAATTTCCGTTTAAGCCTGTTATAAATATGCGCAAGGCATTATCCCTATTTTTCTTATTCATCTCTTCTGTCACTTTTGTATTATTACCATAAGTCATTATTGTTTTATTGACAAGCAAGGTCAACTTTTTATTAACTAAGTTATAATAGTCCAAAACTGAAAGATTGCCTTGCCTAAGTACACTTAATTCCTGTTCAATTATATAAATGGGTCGTTTGTCGCTGTAAGCAAAGTCCAAACGTGCAAGAATCGCGTCTATATTTAATACTGTCCCGTGGTTCGTCAATGTGTCATTTGCTTGTCCAGTGATCTTATTTCTTAAAATGGTTAACGCTGCAACATATTTTCGACTCCCTCTATTATACAGGTTCATCGTGCTTACAGCAGCTTCTCGCCAACTGACGTAGGAATTAAATTTTCCGGAAAACTCGGGGACAGATTTGACGATGTCGAACGACTCATCACACTTTATATTTTCATTAATTATTTCTGGCCTAAACTCATCAACAGCTGAATTACTTTGTATTTTCTGTTTAAGTTCAGCAATTTCAGAGCGCAATGATTGTGCCGCATTGGCAATTAATTGAGTGATCAAATCCGATGTCACTCCGTTGTTATCATTGCTGCTATTTGCCATTTTTAGGCCTCTGAACCTTTCGACCAATTCGTCCAGTTTTAATTATGATACCAAAAAAGATCAGTTATAAGCAATTCAAATTTTTACTTAAGTATTAGAAAAGAATTAATTGTAATTTAAAAAGAAATTAATATTATATTATTATTTTTTCTGTATTTTTTTTTACTTATACAAATTACCTTACTGTTACTTTACTAACTCTTTTAGTGTTAATCGGTGCTCTTCTCTTGTCTCAACTTCTGTTTGTTCCAGTCGCTCTTCGTGTAGTTGTTGTTTTGTTTATCGTCTCTGTGCTTCTTTTTGATAATAACTGCAATTTTTTCTCGTTGCTTTTGACGTTATATTTGTTTTCGATATTGGGCTATTAAATAAGTCTTCGTAAGACAGTACTATTTTAATCTTAGTTGTCTTTTTCTATATTTCTTATCTTGTTTTTGTATTAATGATCTTTATTTAATCATATCCGTTATTTTAAAACGTGTAGTTGATTTATGTAATAAGTTCTGCTTTTTAAGTTAAGTTAAGCTGAACATTCGCTGGAGTTTTATGTTTAAGTTTTTAAATATTAAGTTTCAAATATTAATTACTATGTCAATTTTATTTTATAATGTTTTTTGATTAAATATGATTTTTCAATTTTATATTACAAGTTCGGTAAGTGGTTCAGACACACTCGTTACACTTTATTTTCGGTGTATTTTATCGAGCATGCCGTCACGTTGGGCGCCAATTAACTTTGTAACTTCATATTTTTTATTTTTTATATATAATGTCATTATTTAATTATGTTGTTATGTTTGTGCCATCCGATTAAGACTAAAAAAGTAAATCTAGCTTAACTTAATCTAGATATCTAATCAGCTTTCTTAATAAAGCTCAAAGCTTACTAAAGCTTTGATACAATAGCCATCAATATATTCTCAAGCTAGCTCAACGGCATTGAGTGCAGCTTGAGAATGAGCTTTATCTTTTATATTTATTTTATTTTTTACTCTTACTGAGAGTACGTTAACTTGCATTGTAAGCGAGGTGAAGCCAGGACGTAAAGAAGGGTTTTTAAACGTTATCAATAAGAGAGACAAACCCTTGACAACTTACCATATTGATCATATTGGCCCCATGGAATTAACTAAGAAGTTATATAATTACATCCTAGTGGTTGTTGACTCTTTTTCAAATTTCGTTTGGCTATATCCCACTAAGACAACAGGCTCAGATGAGGTAATTGATCGTTTCTGAGGTGTTCAGAGATCCAAGTTGCATAGTCACAGACCGGGGAACAGCGTTCCCTTCTGATGTTTTCGAAAAATTTTGTGAGCTAAGAAATATTCAACATTTACTGATTTCAACTGGAGTTCCGCAAGGAAACGGACAAGTAGAGCGAATTAATCGTACGGTAATAATATAATAATAAAATAATAATACGATAAATGGCTCAGAAATATGCTTGATGAAGAATTGATAAATGAATTGCAGGAAGAAAAAAATGAGATCCGCCGAATGGCAAGAGACTACATAGCAGAGATGCAAGAAGAGAACCTATAATAAGAACAGAAAGAAAGAAAATAAATATGAAATTAATGACATGGTAGCCTTAAAACATTAAAGTTTAAGCGAAAATACTTAGGACCGTACAAGGTAGTGCGCAAATTGAGGTATGTCAGGTATGTTGTCGAAAAGGTTGGAGAAGGCGAAGGACCCAATAAGACTAATATAGTTGCCGATTATATGAAGAAATGGTGTCCATTATTCGGGACGAATATGGATGTAGGATGGCCGAATGTGGGAATAGCAGTTGGCAGCTAAGCAGCTGACCGTCAAGTCAGGGAGTTGGCAGCCTTAGAAAAGTAACAAGAGAGCAGCCATAGAGTTAAGACGTAAATTTGTTACGCGGAGAAAAATATTGAAATTTTGTGGTAAATCGCAAATGAACATGTTTTTATAATGAATTATTAAAAGAAATAAACAGTTAAGTGTGTTCATGAAAAAACGTAAGAAGTGCGCGTTTCATTTGGGTAAACTCGAGCATTAGCAGCTCAAGTCCTACATTGTATATAAACTCGTATATATAACTTATTTATTTATTTTTATTTTATTTGTTTATGTATGTTTTTTTTTTATCTAAAATGTGCTCCTAAAACATTATGCGAGTGTGTGTGTATGACAACAGGGAGTAGGAAAGAACCACGACATTCCGACGAGCTAGCTTGAGGTGCACGTTCCGAAATCCGATCATACATGTTAAAAGAAGAACACCCTGCACACCGTAGTATTCGAAAAAGTTCGGTTACAAATTTGACCAAAACAAAAAACAAAACAGTTTTTTCTTATAATTGAAACCAACTTTATCCAACGAAATATGTGCCGTTTTGATCGATAACCTTCTGCCATTTTGGGCTTAATCCATAATTCCTATGTACAGAACTTTTGATTTTATAAGCGAAAAACTGATCCAAGTGTGTTTTGCAGCCCTCCACGAAATTTAAATGTACAGCATTAAGAGACTTCTGCAGAAATCGAAACAAATGATAATCTGAAGGTACAAGTTCCGGGCTATATGGTGCATGCATCAAAACTTCCCAGACAAGCTCTCTCTGTTTCTGCCGGCTGATGTGTGTGTTTTTTGTTGTTTAATTTTGCCCGTTTTAATTGAATTGCTTGCCTAAATCTCGTTAATTGTTGACAGTAGAGAACAGAATCAATCCTTTGTCCTTTGATCCTTAATGCTGTGCACAGAATTACTTACTTGGTGTCAATCCTGGCTTTGTTTCCGTTTGCGAAGCTTCATATTGTTTCGACCATGATCTTTTTCGCACATTATTGTCGTACGTGATCCCCTTTTTCGCCACCAGTAATCATTCGCTTCAAAAATATTTCGAATCCTTTCCGTTTCATCATTGATTCTTAATTGTTTGCTGTTAATTCATGAGGCTCCCAAATATTGAGCTTCTTTTTGTATAAAAATAAATAAATAATTCCCTGTTAGACCCCTTGGAGGAGGGACATAGGGGGTCTCCATTAATAACTGTTCGAACAGAACAGGGACCTACAGTTTATAGCCGAATCCGAACGGCGGTGGGTTTAATTAATTGAGATTGCCATTTCATGGCAAATAGCGTCTTTGAGCTAGCGATGCCAGTCTTAGGCAAATGCACCAATGCGACAGCGGCGAATCGAACCACCGACCTTCGGCTTTAGAAGCGAGTTCGTTACCGCTTACGCCACCGACGGCCACATTTGTGTATCCAGCTTTCTTTAAATGGTTGATAACTGTTTGGTGATGATTGCCTAGTTCCCTAGCAATGTCCATACTGTTTTTATATTGGTTTGGCTCAATATTTTCAGTGATTGGTCGACCAAATCGAGATGCATCTTTAACATCAAAATTATCAGATCGAAAGCGAGCAAACCACTTCGTTGCTTTTTTCTAGTTACAGCATCGTCTCCTTAAACTTAACAAATTTTTCAGCAATCTGCGAAATGATAATACAAATTTAAGGAAAATGTTCTAAATCTTCAGTACTCTTTGAACGTATATAACTTTTTACAAAAAAATGCTATTTAAATAATATCTTCTAAAACAAATCCTAAAATGACACCTTTCAAACAAGCTATAGCTTGGCTACTTCCAATTTATATTACTAGAGATATTACATTTAAGAGATATCTAATACATTCCTATGTACACATATTTGCCACGCCCCTTAAAGCCCATGAATCATACAAGTGGAATTTTACATCTGCAAGCCATTATATACTCGCCTCTATTATAATTTAAGACAAAAATATAAGGGAGCTTATAATATTGCTTAAAATATTGCACATTGGTAAACTTAATGCTATCGAGTTTTAAATATTTTAATTTTAATAATGGTTATTATTCTTATTGGGCTATTTAGTATCATTAAATTTAAGGCATATATATATACAATATAAGTATTTAGGCATACAATTGCCTCTACAATCAAAAAAAAAATATACTACAACAGGTCGTTATTTGACCAACTACCAGTCACTCATACGCCATACTCCGAATCCTTGAGCTCAACGATCTCAAAGTACGGTGTACCTTTTTTGGGAAGTTTTAAGTTGATTTGTATATGCTATATGATAAATTAATTTTAAACAAAAGCAACCTATATATATGTACATTAGGGTGTCCCTTATATGAGAAAAAAAAATTTTTTTTTCGAATTTCGAAACGAATACCCTCTATATTTTTTACTAATGCTATAAGATACTTAAATATAAAATTTAATCAATCTAGCATAATTGCAACCCGTGCCGACCGAGCTTAAAAGTTTAGTAAGAAAACGTGATTTGTCCTGAAATTTCGGTCTGCTATAAAATCACTATAAATGCAATGAGTTAAGTGAATAAAAGTAAAAAATGAATTAGATGAACATTAATCTTTAATTAAAAACATAAAGTTATAACAATCATTCAGGGTAACTTCTTTTTAGAGTAGTTTTTTTTACAGTCCGGATACAATTTTCTATGTTCCTGAACACAGCGCAGCAAGAACTGATTTTGCTCTTCTTCAGCCGTGATAAGTCCGTTAAAATCTTGCATTAATTTAACAGCCCTTTCAGCAGCATCATTTACAACTATCAAATAATTTATTCTTCTTTTAGCTTCCAGAAAAGCAGAATTGTTATTCCAAAAAGATACATTTTCCCTTAGAAAACTGTCGTCGATCTGCAGTCGTGATAAAAATTGGTTGCTCTTTTCCGATACGACATCATCCAGTGTTTTCTCTGTAAAAAAGTTAAATAACAAATAAAAATCAACAACAATTTTGAAAATATATCAAAAAGTCAATTTAACTTACCAAACAACTTTTGAGTCAGTTCTTCCTTCGACGGGTCATAGCGTTAGCTAAAATCTGAGGTTTTGACATGCAATCATTTTCTTCTTAGTTTGGTTATCAACTTCATCATCAAATAGTGATAAAATGACTGTCTCTTTACATAAATGGCTAAACTTGCTAATTGAAGCTTTAGAAATTGTTGCGTCAGCTTTTTCGTACTCTTTTAACATCTTTAAGAAGCGCAAATCTTGGTTAGGTGCTTTGGTCGCCACTGTGCATTCGAGCCAAGGTTTAACATACAACATTACGACAAATAAGCAAACATCTTGTAGGGCCGGTCCTTCGCTGTTATTCTGCATTGTGATTGAAGTAAACATATCTTTAAAGAATAGATCGCTCTCGCCATCCAGCGTGCCTGATGCATAGCTCCGGGGGGCCTTAGTTTTAATTTTTCCTCTGTGTGTCCTCCTAAAAATATTACGCACAGTTCGACCAATTCGCGGTAGTCATCTCTTACAAAACCTATGTCTAATTTTGTCTTATAAAATAGTAACAAAGCTTGAATGTCTGTCTCGGCAACACGTTCTTTCACGAAATTAAGAGATGGTTTAATTTTACGAGAATCGATGTTTTTCCAATTTTCTCTGAACTGTTTGAACATCGGAATATCTGAGCTACTAGTAAATTGCTTAATCTTGGTTTCAAAGACAGCTTTTGGGACCAATTCATAAACATGACGACAACAAGCGAAAATCAACAATTCTCTTCCTAAAGTTTGCTCCAAAATAGCACAAGCTCCATTGAAACGGCCCGTATTGGAAGCTGTTGTACTTTATCGTGAAGGTTCCAGTAAAAGAGAGCTGTTGAGACAGCCTTAGCTTGATATTTTCCAGAAGAACTTTCTAGTTTCGGCACATTTTGGATGTGAGCATCGTCGATGGTCGACCAGGGCGCTCTTCGTCTTCAACGCGTTCTCTACCTTCTTTGAACAATTTATACCAATCATAACATATGTTGATTTTGATAGAACTCGGTTCCCATAAGCCATCTTCAACATTTTTAACGTTTCTGCAGCATTTATTCCATTCAGGAAACAAAATTTAATCGCACTTCTTTGTTGAATAATTTCAGACAGTGTAAAAATCACCAAATTCACTTTTTGTGTCGCACAAAAAGAAGCGTAACTCAAACCCTAATGAATATTTTGACATATAATTTGGTATGGAAGTCAGTAACAGTTGTACCTACTTAAACAAAAATAAATTGAGGTAAAAAATTTAGCGCTCGTAATTTACATCGAAAAATTCCTACTAGTTTTTGAGCACAGTAGTACGCAACTTGTATGGACAAGTTTAAATAGCAAGTCGGCACGGGTTATCGTTTATATATCGAACTAATATTTTGTTCTAGACAATATAGGGTTATTACGAAACTTTTAAGAAGGTATGCGTAAAAAAATATTGAACTTGAAGTCTAAGGGACACCCTAATGTACATATGTTATGTAAAGGGTGTTTCATTTAGACCTTTTTTTTCAATAGGGATTTTTGTGTGGATCACGCGTGATCCATAACAACTGTCAAAAGCAAAGTTGTTCAATATTCATTGGCAAATCATCATGCAAAGACTTACACCCGAACAACGTTTACAAATTGTACAATTGTACTTCTGCAAAGAATGTTTTTTGTGCGCTGACATCGACTTATGGTCAACATAATCGACCCACCGAACCCACAATTCGTAACACCATCACCAAATTTGAGACCCAGTATTCATTGTTTGATGATACACGACCAAATCGACCACATCCAGCACGTAGTGAAGAGACTATAGCGGCGGTCGCTGACAGTGTTCACGATGACCGCAAGGAATCGATTCGGCGCCGATCGCAACAATTTGGCGCATTTTACATTTGGATCTCGGCTTGAAAGCAGACAAAATTCAACTCAGGCAAGGATTGAAGCCGAATGACCTTCCTGCACGTCGCCGTTTTAGTGAATGGGCTCTTGGTAAGATCGATGAAGATCCGTTGTTTTCGACCAAAATTTTGTTCAGTGATGAGGCCCACTTTTGGCTCCACGGCTTCGTGAATAAGCAAAATTGCCGTATTTGGGGAGAAGATCAACCCGAAGAGGTTCACCAGCTGCCATTACATCCAAGAAAAACAACGGTTTGGTACGGTCTGTGGGCTGGTGGAATCATTGGTCCGTATTTTTTTAAAAATGAGCAAGGTGTGAACGTTGCCATCAATGGCGCACGCTATCGGACCATGTTAACGGACTTTTTGCTGCCTGAAATTGTTGCCCGTGTTCTCGACGACATTTGGTTGCAACAGGATGGCGCTCCGGTCCACATTGCAAATGAAACAAGGGCTCTATTGCGAGGTCAATTTGGTAAGCGATTAATTTCACGTACGGGACCCGTACCTTGGCCGCCAAGATCGTGCCATATCACACCGCTCGACTTTTTTCTTTGGGGTTATGTAAATTCAAAAGCTTACGTGGACAAACCAGCAACGATTGAGGCCTTGGAAGCCAACATTACTCGTGCTATTGGCCAAATACCAGTGGAAATGCTTGAACGAGTCATGGAAAATAGGACCTTCAGGATGGACCTCATCATTCCTTTGAAATTTGCATTTGCCAAATCATTAAAAAAAAAGGTCTTACTGAATCACCCAATACATATGTTATGTAGGTGTAGTAGCTACATATATTTTAACATTTTGCCCAATTAACAGCAAATATAAAGGAAACTATTGATACAAAGTTTATGTAGATTGTATCTGTTCAAATGCTAGAGATTTAAATCTAAAAGATTAAAAATACAAAAAAAAATAAATAAATTTGTACAATATATATAAGGCTTGTCAAAAAAGTAATTTTACAAGAGGGAAAAAATAAAATTTTATGTTTGGTCGCAAAAATATATATTTTATGATAGTTTTTTAGTAAAACAAAGTATGCAGTACAGTAATGTACTATAATAAAATTAATATATAGTAAAAAGAACACAATATATTAGGTTGTCAAAAAGTCTTGCGGTATTTCCGCAAGCTTGTCTTTGCAAGCGCGTAGTTCTAGTTGTATTCGTCGCATCGGTTCACGCTAGAGCTTTTTGGAAAGCTCTTTTCACGTGCTAACACGTGATTGATTAGTTATCGTTTGCTTTTGTAGTTTTTGTTGTTTAATTTTTGTAGTGGAACCAATATAAAATAATGGCCACAATTTTCTATAATAAAAAACTAAATCCTATTAAGGAATAAATTTGAAAACAATTTGAAAACGTGTTCGTCGAAATATTGACGGCTTTCGTGGGCACTTCTGGACGATTTGCTAAATTGTAGTTTTGGACACTTTATGGTCCACTAGCGATATCAACTCTGATCAAGGAACTGAAGAATATGATTAAATTTTTAAGCTTATTCGTTTTTACCACTCCGAAATTTTACCAATAATCTTTTAACTATATTTTTTTTATTTCTCGATGTTTCTTTTAGTCATTAGCTGCGAAATTGTAAACAATGGCTACAAGAAGAGTGGAATCTTGAATTCTGAAGAAATTCGTCAGATCCTCATATATACCTCGGGGCAGCAAATTATTACATTTTAATAAACAAAGTCAAATTGTTGCTCATTAAAAGCTCAGATCACATCGTTTTTTGACTTATACTCCTCTGTGAACACCATTAGCATTAGTAGAATACTGCACACACTGATGGCGAAATTCCGAACAGTTGTTTTACTGCACTGCACTTATTTGAATACATCTCTAATTTTTTTTCTCTTAAAAACCGGATTTCAAGATTTTTCTCGAAAAATACACAATTAGTCGATAACTTTTTGAGTTATTCAATCACATATTTCGTGACATCATTTAAGAAGATTTGCTATCGACATAAAAGACAATCTCGTTCCTGCTGGCATTCACAATGACACATTTACGGTGATTTACAAGTGCAGTACAGAGTCTACCATAGTAGCGCAGCCGCCCCTTTTCACAACACATGGCAAAATACTGGGCAAAAAACGCTTAGAGCAAAAGGCTCACATAAAATTTGATGTAGGCTCATTTCGGGCTGGGAAGGAAAATGTATGTTGGCGACAAGGCAGCAACGATGGCACCCGGGTGAAGGAAACAGCTGATGTTTTTCGAACCTTGGTCAAGTATTGCTACAAACTCGAAACCTTGAAGTGCAGGACGAAAATGCTGGACAGATGTTGCCGGGCTTTTCACCGCCCACGATGCAGCATGGAGACTGTGCAGTCACAGCCAGCATACCCTTACGGCACTTAAGGGGATTAGTCCAACTGTTCATAGGTAGCGGCTGGAATTGCAGAGCTGCAGAGCGCACCGCTTTGATGGGAACTCCGCCGTATAAAAAGCATTTAGTAGTAAGTAGGCCAGAGCTGAGCGAGTTCCGAGTAACCAACGCTGATCAGACTGGCTGCAGCTGCTGTGGCCAGTGACGATATATTCAAGTGCCACCGGAGGGATTGACTTTCAGAGGCCCTAAGGCCTTGGGTGCAACACCATGAGCCCATCTGCAACACACCACGCTACTGAAAATCACTGCTGGCCATGGTGAGGCTGCCACTACTGAAGCTCGCTTTTGCGGATCATGTGTACTCATCATGTGAATGTGTCCCATTCAGAAGCCAATGGACAGATATGAAGGAAACTAAAATTCACTGCGTGATGATTGATTATGCGGCCGTTATTGACACTAGGCTTGGGAGACTTAAACCACGTACTACTCCAATAGGAGCTCACAGTAGCTTCACGACAAGGCAGACGGGAATCTGCTTGGTCTGCTCTAAGAAGTCTTTACTAGTGAGGCTAGAGTTTTCATCATACGGCTTACGACTCAAGTCCAACGGGCGCCCAGATTGTACTAGTTGCGTACACAGAACAGTAACCCAACGCAAATGAATCAACGCAAGTTGGTCACTTGTTCAACGCCAACTGCAGGATTCAGAAGCAGTCGAGCTTCTGGCACGTGTCGTCATCAAGCGAGAGCCGACGAATAATGATCCGCAAAAAGGAAAACTGGAGCAACCAATCAAAGAAGTGCGCATACTACGACCGCGAAGGCTTTTCGACGCAATGCCATACGGGAACAGTTTACTGTTGATCAAATTGGAGCAGATGACAATACCAAACCAGATTACTTAGATGAAGCGACCGCTTTTATATATTTATGATTTATTTAATACAGTTAAGTAAATTTAAAAAACTAACTGAAGACTTCTCTACCTTACAAAATATTTGCCGACCGACCATGCATTAAATATATTTAAAGAAATACATGTAATATTGTAATGTAAAGAATAGCAAAAAAAAAATTAGCTACCAAATTGGAAATAAAATTGCCATAACGTGCTTAAGCAGTAGTTTAAAGGCAGTTGTGTGAATTTTAAGATGCAATATGTGGTATTTTCTGCTATTATTTCTTAGAAATTAGTTAGGAATTCTCGAATTAAGATATTGCTTAAAAAATACCGTCATTCTGCATTCTAGAGATAAAATCTTGGCACTTAACATTTTGCTTGACTTTTTATACGCTCCTTGTACCGTATGTGGTACAAAGGGTATATTAAGTTTTTGCGACGCCGTGCGTGCGTCCGTCTTTCTGACCGTCCGCTTGTACGTTTGAACGCCTAGATCTCAGAAATGGTAAAAGCTAGAGTAACCAAACTTTCACATTAGGTCCCATATTATTCCACAAAAGACAAGTTTATTTTATATTTTTGATATCGGGGTTAAATTATATAGCTCCGATAGGGGTGTTTCAGACGACCTCAAAAAAAAAAAACAAAAGTTTTCGATTGAAAATTCGTTTGTTTATGAAGATGTAACCAAATTTGGCACTAGAAAATTTTTTATAGCTCCCAAGCATTTTAGCAAATTTGAACAAAATCGGTAGACTATATCATATAGCTCCCATAGGACGCATCGGTCCTAAAAAAAGTTTTTTATATAAAATTCGTTGTGTTTCGTTTGTTTGTAAGGATATTTGAACTAAATTCGGCACTCATATCTTTTTCAAGATATTAAAGCACTGTGACAAATATGATCGAAATCAGTTGACTATATAATATAGCTCCGATAGGAACGATCGATCAAAAAAAAATCGTTTGCTTAAAAATTCTTGTTTTTGGTTTTTTCAAGTGAAGGATTTTATTGCGTAGATAGTGGTACAGGGAATCCGAATTTGTCCGCGCCCGACTTTACGTACGCCATTTTTTTTTAATTGTGCAACTATTTCTCTTTTTTGTGTTAGAACCGATAGCACATCGACGATCAACTTCGTCGGTCGAATTGCCAATGAAATATATTTGTGTAGAAATTGATATTCTTCATCTGCGAAAGGCAACAATGAGCCTGCCTTATGGTAAATCTGGCCTTGAACCTGTAATACAATATGATGTGATGAAAGGTTGCAAAAGCCATCGAGTACACTCTCGTCAAATTTGACAAAACATTCAGGTTTTGTATTCAAAACACAATCTGGTGAAATTACCTTAAAAGTGGGCATGAAATTGTTTCTAATAATATTCGTCGCACCAAATGAAGTCACTTGAAAAGATGAATTATATTCCTAGATATTCCCCACGAAATGCTTTGATTGAGGTACCGTTCCAGAAACCAAAGAACACAGTGGCTCTGGTGGAGGATTTATTGCCGGTAATTTCAATTTTCCGTTCGCACAACATAGGTCTGCTGTTTCATTGGGAAATTTCAGTGCTTGGCACTGATCACATACCTTGTTCATTGTTCCAATTACAACAGATTGATGCGAGCTATAATCGGTCGTATTGTTATATTCGAATGCAGCTCGGTGCAGATTGGATGCATTGCGTATTTGTCTGAGTGTTCTTTGGATTAAATTCTGTTCTGCATGGATTTCATCTGATTGATTCTGATAATCCCGATTTCGTCTCATTCTTATTCGAGCATTCGTATTGTATTCGTGTCGTTCTTCTGTTGTATGAGCAGAACGTGATCTTGCTTCTCTTAATCGATTCAACTCATTCCATTGTGAACGTTGTCCCTCAGCTTCAGCTGTTCTTCGGGATGATTGCAATTGAGTTCTGCGCGAACGTCTACCAATGTTACGTCTTTTTGGCGGCATTATGTGCAAATATTGATCTGAACATATGTATTTTACGCAGAAATCAAAACATGAATCGTTTATAATTTTTGTGTTTCCTTTCGACAAAAACAATTAACTAAAAAATAATTTCTAAAGAAATTCCAAATTCCAAATAATAATGTTATCGGTTCATATGTTTTTCCATAAAATATACACCATTCTCTGCCCGCGTCGTTTTAACATTGATAACTGACTTAACTGGAATCCGTTTAAGCACAAAATATATAAAACATGTTTTTCAACCATAATCAATGAGAAATCGAGTTTCTCATAAAATTTGTGACTTAATGTTTTCTGTTATAATCATCATCACAATTCCCTACAGGGTCAGGCTTTCTCAAGTATGCCGCAAAATTACCAAAGCTCATATTTTGCAATGAAATTTAGCCAGCATCGAGTTTAATGATTCAGTTGTACACTCTGAAAATTTTGCTGCAAAATTTTGAATGATTGGTTTTTTATGAACAATCAAAGTTTTATGCAGCGATGGGACAAGATATATTTTTCTCCGAAAGTTAAAGTCCGTTTGAAACAATTTTTTAACCACAGATTGACAAGAGATTAAATGTTATGTTTTGCTGCTTGTAAAAAAAAATTCTTATAAACAATTGAAAATTTAAACAATTTCTGGGCTTTTGAAATCAAATATTTTCATATCACTTATGTAATAAACGTTTGAGAAATTTTGTACGCCAAAAATTTCGTGTGATCCAAAGGATCGAGCATAATAAAGTTGTTTGTATCGGAATGTGCGTTACGACTCGTTAGAAATGCGATTTCGAGCGGGCGCGAACTTGAGCGCCTCTGCGGATACGCACACGGCAGCTCGCGCGTGGCTCGACCGATTTTACAGACTCGAGCTTGAAAAAAAATCGTCCTGAAATCTTTGTCAGCAACGAGGTGGTCAGCTCCTCAGGATGCGGTCAAAATACTCCATGAACACTATGACGCAACTATAGAAACTATAATCTATATTGAGGAAGATGTTACCGAAAATGCAATTATGAGACAAGAAGCTAGAGGACTTCGGATCCAACTAGAGAAATTCGAGACACTCTCGAGACTCTCACGATTTCATGCGGAGTAAAAGATTACAAAAAGTTGATATCAGTATGACTGATGTCATCAACGACTATCGTGGACTAATAAAAGTGGTAGCTGACACACGAATGGAATTCGAAGTTTCTAAGGAGAAAGCGTTGAACATTTCGGAGCGCCAAGAATATCAAACAACTGTTTCCAGAAAAAGAAAAAAAAAGTTACAGGCTGACGAATCACGAGATGGGGAAGTTCAGTTATCAGGCAGCGATAATTTTCGGGTGAATACCTTCAATGTTATCCTCGACAACGTTGATTCTGAATTGAGAAAAAGATGCCAAGCATATGAAACAATAAATTAAAAATTCTCGGCGATTACTTATTTTGGCAATAAAGATTCTAGTGAGATTCGTGAAAAATCGGAACATTTAAGGAAAACTTATACTTCAGACCTTGAGGAGTCATTCGCTGACGAGATGATTCACTTTCTCGCATACTACTCTGGACTTAAAATGGAACGTAACTCGTCATCTGACCTTTTAAAACTTCTAAGGGCGAACGAGCTATACACTGAGTTCCCAAATGTGGACATAGCATATAGGATCTTCAACACATTAGCGTTGACAAATTGCATGCAAATTTCATGTTTAAAAAGAGTTAAAAATTATTTGCGATC
>JBAMAX010004430.1:0-89745 GCA_037043745.1 Chymomyza amoena | reverse complement strand
GTCATACGGAGTGATAAATTTGCCGAAAAAATCTTTCATTTTTCTCTCGCTATTAAATTAAATTTTGCATTAAAAATGAATAATTTTTTATAATTTTTTTATAAAAGATTTGTACAAGCCTCAAATCAGATTTTAACCGAAAATAGTTTTTTCAGCAGTATAAACACAACAACCATGGAGCTACCATTGCAAAACGTGTCCAATTGTGAATTGCGTGCAGTTATTCGTTTTTTAACTTCAAAAGGACTGAATAGTAACAAAATTCACAGTGAACTAGTGGAAATTTATGGTGAGAATTGTATGAGTGTGCAAATGGTGCGAAGATGGCGCGCTGATTTTATCGCGGGACGTTCAGAAGTTCATGATGAACAGCGTGCAGGACGTCCAAAAACAGCCACTACGGACAGAGCTATTGAATCTGTTCAAAAAATTATTGAAGAGGACAGACGGCTGACCATCGACGATATTCTCGAATTGATTCCTCCTGATATTGAAATTGGCCGAACTTCAATCTTTTCAATTTTGAAGGATAAGCTTGGCTACAGCAAAGTTTGCGCAAGATGGGTCCCACGCCTGCTTACCGAAAACCATAAACATCAACGAATAGTCGCTGCTCAAAAAATTTTTTTGAAATGGTTAAGAAAGAAGGCGATAGTCTCTACTCACGCATTGTGATGGGTGATGAAACGTGGTGTCATCATACGAATCCTGAAACAAAGCGTCAAAGCATGGTTTTGGAAGAAACCAGAAGAAAGTGCTCCAGAAAAGCAAAAATTCAACGTTCTGCTGGAAAAATCATGGCCACAGTTTTTTGGGACGAGTTAGGTGTTTTGTTGGTTGATTTTTTGGAACCTGGTACAACAATCAATGCGGATCGTTACTGCGAAGTTTTAAATAAGCTTAAAAATGCCATCAGACGAAAACGTCCTGGAAAATTATACAAAAAAATCTATAATCTATCTATAGCGTGGCGTGCATTTTACTATAGTTCATAACTATCCTCTCATAGATAGTAGCCAATAAAATGATTGTAATATTTAAAAATATCAAGCACCCCACGCTTTTTACTCTGAATTGAATTATTGTGTTAATAACTTAAATTTTATTATAATTTTGTTTTGAGGAGATTCATTATGATTGATTGTTTCATCTTCTACTACAGTTATATTCAACTCTTTGTCATCAAAAATTATTTTCTAGTTTTTAGTTCGATTGGCAATAAAAGCGTGTTTTTTAGTTTTTAAACTATAATTTATTTTTGAAATAAAAATAAACTGAAATAATCTTAAAAACATTTTTTGTTTGTTTTTAAAAAAGGATATTTTGTTTCAGTTGCTTAGCTCTATAAATATGTACATCAAATATTCTGGCTGAGGGAATCTATGTAAAGAATCATTTTGTTATTCCAAATCTATTGAACAGCTTAAAACCATTACTGAAATTCAAATATTGAAAATTACTGCTGACGATTTGGCAAAAAAAAATAAAAAATTTGAATCGATTTTCGCTAATTTTTGACTCTGAGCGGATTTCAGCTACCAGGCGAACAGAAATCATAAGCAAGTGGCTGCAGAATAAAATTTTTTCTAAAAGCGTCACTAAAAGTATGCTACACTTTTTTTTGAAAATATATTTTTTATGCCAAAATTTTGTAGCATACTTTAAGTTGCTAATTTAAAGTTGCCTACTGAATTTTCTGCATTTCTGTTCGCCTGGTAGTTCAGCTGCTTTGAAGATCCATTTTGTATGGAAAAATTGCAAAATTAAATATTTTTTTTTATTTTTTAGCTGTTTTCAGATTCAGCAGTGGTCGTATACATATACATATACAATTTTTTTGCGTTTGTTTTGAGCTTTCTAGGATGCTGCAACGAACCTCTTTGGTGGGTTACAATTTTTTTTTTAATTTTTCGTACTGCTGTTTCTGAGCTGCCCAATCTCAAGGTCATTCGATTTAGCAATCTATGTAAGCCTGCAATTTCCACAACCAAACTGAAAACTACCAAATTTAAAAAAAAAATGTTTTTTCGTTTAATTATTTATTTATTCAAATAAAATTAAATAGTTATTACAATCCTTTTAATTTTGCTTCTTAGTTTCTGTATATAACTAACGTTTACATATTTAAGCATTTTTTTTGTTTTTTTTTTTATTTAAATATATAGTATACAAATTGTTAAACTAACTAAATTTATCAAATAATATAAATAAACAAGCTAAAATTATAAATAGCAATATTTTATTATAATTTGTATAAATATTATTATTTTTGAAATACAAATAAACTGAAATAACTTAAAAAACATGTTTTTTGTTTTTAAAAAACGAAATTTTGTTTCAGTTGCGCTGGGCTCTAAAAATACATTCAAAACGAAGAAGGAAAGAAACATTTTGTTGTTGCTAACAACCTATTGAACAACCTAAAACCGTTACTCAAATTCAAATATTAAATGTTTTTTACAGAGGATCATTTGGCAAAAAAAAAATTCCAATAGAATTTCCCTAATTTTTTGCCTCTGAACGGGTTTCAGCTACCAGGCGAACAGAAATCATAAGCAAGTGGCTGCAGAATAAAATTTTATCTAAAAGAGCCACTAAAAGTATGCCACACTTTTTTTGCAAAAATATTTTTTATGCCAAAATTTTGTAGCATACTTTAAGTTGCTAATTTAAAGTTGCCTGCTGAATTTTCTGCATTTCTGTTCGCCTGGTTGTTCAGCTGCTTGCAAGACAATTTTGTATGGAAAAATTGCAAAAATAAATTTGTTTTTTTTTATTTTTTAGCTGTTTTCAGATCAAAGCAGTGGTCGGCAACATATACATATGCATTTTTTTTTGCATTTGTATTGAACATTCTGTGCTGATTTCTGGCTTTAGTTACTAATTAAAGTTGCCCTCTAATTGTTAGACATTTCTGATCGATCGCCTGTTACTTTGGTGGGCTACAATTTTTTTTTCGAATTTTTCGAAATCTTAACGAATCTTAATCGAACTTTTTCGCACTGCTGTTTCTGAGCTCCGCTATCTCAAGGTCATTCGATTTAGTAATCTTATTGGCTCCTGCAATGTCCACAACCCATCTGTAAACTTTGAAATATAAAAAAGAGATGTTGTTTTCGTTTTAATTATTTATTTATTCAAATAAAATTAAATAGCCATTACAATCCACTAAATTTAGCATTTTAGTTTTTATATATAAATAATGCTTGCATATTTAAAAAATGTTTTGAAGTTTTTTTATAAATTATATCCGAAGCATTTAATAAATATACATATATTTTATAAGAAAATAATCAGAATAATATTTATTTTAATGAATTGCCTTCCACTTGCTGAAACGAGCTGGAGGCGTATTTGTTCGGGTCCCCGGAAATATTATATATCAAAGCTGAGTTTTGTTACTCTTGTAAATCGGAATTTTTTTTTAGTTCTTCATCATTTCACAAGGGGACTTTGGTTTCTGTAGCTGCTTCTTAAAGCATCTTGATTGGATTTTCATCAAAAAGCTTTTTCGCCAGTCTATGCGGTGCCTTAATAGATATATTATATATTTATTTATTTATTTACATAAAATTATAAATTAGAAATTTATTCTAAATTAGAAGAGATTTCAAGGTTGTATATTTATTCAAACCGCTTTTGTTGAATTGAAGAAAAGGTAGCTTTTTTTTAGATTTGTTCCTTTTGTTCTCTAAATTTTTCCGTTCTTGGATGTGCTTTCCAAATTTAACACCAAACTTGAGAAGCCACTTATAAGTAGTAATTGCATTACGTTTTTCTAAATTTATTTAAATATATACAAAATATTGCTTAAAAATAAAATTTAAATTAAAAGAAATATATATATTTATTAAAATAATTTTTAAAACTATTTATACTAATTTTGAGTTACATTTTTGCAAGTTCTTAAGTATGTTATTATATGATATATTTAAATTAATAAGCAAATAGATAATAATTTTTATATAAAACTTTTCTTGGAATACATATATATTATAAATATATATATAAATTATATAGAGTTTGTCATGTGTCCACAGTCATGGATTGAATATTTCATATAGGAAAGGGACCTCGCAAAATTTTCTAAACAGCGCACACATCTGAAAAAAGAAAAAAAAAACAATATAAATTATTATTAATTTAAAAATTTCAAAATATATTAAGCCTATTCGATCGCAGCTGGAAACATAGAACACAAAAATTGTAATCATAGAATACTATTTTTTTAAAATTATTAATTACAATATTTATAAGGTTCTTAAAAAATTATCTTAATAAAAATGAAAGTATGTTTCAATTATATGCAATATTTAAAATAAAGCAGGGTTATAAGATATATAGAAATTATCCAAAATTTTTATTTACTTTTGGAAATATTTTTAAATCATGTAAACCATTTTTTTTTAATTTTTTAAAAATCTTACAGAAATTAATACAAAAATAGTTTCCATACATTTTAAAACTTTGTAACGAAAGGATTAAAGCTCTAAATAAGTTGATTAATCTATCTATATATATAAAAAAAGTGTTTGTCTGTTTGTATGAGGTTGGACGCCAAACCCTTTGTCCGATTTTAATGGGACTTTTTTTAAAGTGTTCAGAAGCTTCCTGGGACGAACATAGGCTATGTAAAAATATAACAAAATTGCGACGAAAATACTAAAAAGAACAATTTGATTTTCCAATACATTTTTTTTTTAATTTAGGTTGGCATTGTGTACATTGTCAGATTAACTAATATTTTTTAGTTAATTGTTTTTGTCGAAAGGAAACACAAAAATTATAAACGTTATAAATTTTATTTTATTGAGGCACACAAAATTTCATGAGAATCGGTACAGCCGTTTCGGAGGAGTATGGTAACCAACATTGTGAAACTAGAATTTTATATATAAGAAGAAACTTATGTTTTACGTATAATGGGTGTTCTCATGAACGAGTCGATGAATCTGATTTTTGCGTGTGTTAGAGGTCAATGCGGAAGTTTTAAGCCTATTGCGATGAGTTTGTGTGAATTGGTTCGTGGGATTGTGAATATTGGTTTTTGTGTGAACATACTCCTCCGAAACGGCTAGACCGATTCTCATGAAATTTTGTGTGCTTATTGGGCAGGTCTGAGAATCGGCCAACATCTGTTTTTCAAACCCCTAAGAGATAAGGGTTGCAATTCCTAACATTTTTTCATTTATCGACTATACCTTCATGGTGTGTTCACGGGCGCGAACGCCGCGAAGTTAGCCGCGAAGCCTTCCACACTCCTGTTTCGCGGCTTTCGCGGACGGCGCGTTACGCAATATTTTTCAATCTGTGGTTTGTCTTGACTGAACGCGAAAAAATAAAAAAAAAGACATCCTGTCGCCATTATAAGTTAACATTATTAGTGCACGAAAACAATATCAGATACTGCTTACAATGCCGAGAAGAAAACTACCAAATCTCCATCAAACATGGTTAAAATGTAAAGATGGCGAGTGATTGAAAATTTTATGATGAAATTAATCCATTCATCGATCAATCGGACGATGTTTTCCAATCGGAAAGATTCCAGATTTAGACGAGCGAGCGAAGCGAGCGTGCTGAGCGCAGCGGAGGCCGCCTAGTAAATAAATAAAAACAAAAAAAATTATAATATTTACCTTTTCTTCCAAAGCTCCGGAATAGGACGGTTATTACAGTTGTTTGATGATAAGGAATACTGCAATGGAGTCTGCAAAAGTTTAAGAGAGTCTGAATCCTGCTCCCAGTTCCGGTTTACCGTGAAGCCCTTTCTGGCAAAAGGCTAATAAGAGTTGGTGTGCCACAGGGTAGACCTCGACCAGTACGAATTGGTAACTGCGGAAAAATGAAAAATTTTTTTATTTAATAAAAAATTAAGATTTGGCTTAGGAAAACATATATTAAAATAGTCTTAAATTAAATATAACATAATATTTAATGAACATAAAATAAAAAAAAAATTAAATTAAAAATTTAAAAGACCCCCGACACAAGAACTTAAGTAATTTTCATTTAAAAAGTAAAAAATAATAAAAGAAACTTAATGTTAAAGTACTTAAGAATCTATTAATAATTCTAAAAAATACGTCGCGTTGGGGGACCGCTCCTAAACTAACAATTTAAATACAAATAGTCTAATTAAGCAACAAAGATTAACTTAAAAACAAAATTAAGAAAATACTTCAAAAACTTTTATAGAATTACTTCAAAAAATTTGCATGTAAGATACGACCGTCAACGACGTCTGCCCTCGCGTGTCCTCCAACGCGACGTATTTTTTTTTAAATTATTAATAGATTCTTAGGTACTTAAACATTAAGTTTCTTTTATTATTTTTTACTTTTTAAATGAAAATTACTTAAGTTCTTGTGTCGGGGGTCTTTTAAATTTTTAATTTAATTTTTTATTTCATACTTTTTATAGGTAGGTTAGGTTAAGTTAGACTTTAGTATATTATAATACACCTTTTATAATTTAGATTCTTGTTAAGGTATAGATTACACTTAAGGTCAAGCTCGATTGCTTTTTTTTTACGCATTCTCCCCACTTTCACTCCCCACAACTTTTAAACAGCTCAACCGATTTTCATCAAACATGTCTAGGAACACTCGCACATAACCTTTAATACAAAAAAAACTAAATTGAAATCACTGCATGCGTTCGGGTGCTACGATGCCATAGACAGACAGACAGACAGACAGACAGACAGACAAACAGACACGTCAAACTTATAACACCCCTCTTTTTGCGTCGGGGGTTAAAAACTATGAAATAATATAAAGATACTAATTTTTATTCAAAAATGGAGCTATTTCACCATTTTTAAATAAAAAAAATTTTTTGACCAATATATCCATCTATAATATTAAAATGAATAGCTGAATGTGTTGCTAAGCGCAAATCTCGAGAGCAGCTGAACCGATTTCGCTAATTCTTTTTTTATAATATTCCTTGAAGTAAGAGGATGGTTCTTACGGAGAAAAATATTTAAAAAATTACCTGAAACAGTCTAAAAAAAAACAAGAAATTTATGCGAAGGAAACAAGAAAATAATTTGCAGGTTACCCAGGTTCAACCGATACAACAGATCGAATTTATTGCATTCATCCAAGCAACGATGAATGTTTTTATTTACGGATGTTATTAGTGCGTGGCCCAACATCATTCCAAAATTTTCGAACGGTTAATGGTGAATTGTGTGGATCTTACAGAGAAGCCTGTCAGCGTTTGCCACTGTTAGAAAACTATGCACATGGGGATCAAACTCTCAATGATGCTGTAATTTCATCACAAGCTCATCAAATACGAACATTGTTTTCCATTATCATATTTTTAATAATCATATAATCCCAGAATTAGGTTCATCTAGATTTCAATTGAATAAAAAATGTTCACACCAAACTTTAGAACGATTGGTCTAAAACCAGGGGCGTAGCGAGGGGGTGTGACACCCGCCAAACATCTAGCACTCGGCAAATCTCGGATATTTCACGTAAGATTCGAGCAATTAAAATTCAGAATCGGTTATTTGAAATGTATTTGGAAATCCTGAAAATTTTAAGATTACATTCAATAAAACTTGGAAGTTGTAATGCAACGTCCTCAATTTCTTTTTAAGTTTTTGCAGTATATTACTCATGTATAGGTCTGCAGTTGGTAAAATTAACCGTCAATAGAAATAAAAATGGTGACTCGAAGATCACGACTTATTTAAAATAAAATTAAGTAACTATAGCCATCTAGGTTCTAGAGTTCACTCGATTTCTGTTCGATTTGCCATACTCACAACTAAAAGTCACAGCCACACTTTCCTGCAAATAGAAAAATTAGATTATTTTTCTGCAGAGATTTCGGAATATTAATCGACTTGTAATTTATGGAGCACAGGGTGAACATGTCATGTAACAAAAAAATCGCTACATATTGTCAGTATCAAAAGAGACTGATCGATGAAAACTGCAACAATTAAAAATTACAATTTAAGTTCCAATTGAGCAAATATTAATAATTCAATCGGAAAAATCTGTTCAATAATAGGTACCTGGTGCGACGTAATATAGTACCAAGAAAAATATAGCTGATAATCCTGAAACAGCTTGCCATTTTGATTTTATGTCTTATTATCGGAAAGAGTATAGGTTAGCGTTGCAAGTTTTTTCTAGTTGCATTCATGGCAATACAACTCCGAAATGTAAGTATTTGGTCTCGGAAATAGTTCGTTGAAAGTGAAAAATTACAATTCGTAAAAATTAAAATCATGTAGAGTCAAATAGGATGGATTCGGATAAATTTTTAAATAAACTTCATCACCGATGCTATTTTTTGATAATACTCCAAATCCAATAAACGCATTTTCTTCTCAGTATAATTTTTCTAAAAATATTCCTGCCTTGAAAGTTTAATTTAAAAGTTTTCTCGAGTAAAACCAAATGTAGGTGTATCCATATTATTATTTAGACTCTATACTTCAAAAAATTCTAAAGGATTCTTTTCGATTTTCGAAAGCCACCATAACGACGCTACTCCGTTTTGAAAAAGTCGATTTGGCTTGAATCTGTAAGCGTCGAGTAAGCTAAATAATTATTTTTAATATAATTTCAGCACTTATTTCAACTGTTTTTGTGTCACAATGCCGAAACTCAAAACTCTCCCATGATTTGTTGGAAAACCTAAAAGCAGTGAAGATCAACAAAACAAGTCTATTTCAAAGGCGACCATTTTTTTTCCACTTTCCACATTATAAAGATATAAAATTTTTGCGATGTAATTTTATGACGGCTTTTATCATTTTTGTACACTTCCGGATTCAACCCAAAAGAATCGCAAATCATGAATTTGGCATTTTCTGTTCAAAGATAGACCTAGATGGCAAAAAAAAATCTTTGTATCCATCTGAAAATTTGCCATAATGGAGCTAATTCAATGTCCTGAACTAAAGAACTTTCAATTTTTAAAAATTTAAAAAAATATCTTTTCACCGAGAATCTGAGCTCTAAAGAAATTTGTGAAGAAATGGTTTTCTGTGTCCTTCAAATAATCTTTAAAATACGTTTTTGGCAATCTAAATTAGTTCATTATTCCTTAAAAAATGTGTTATTTTTTAACGCAAATATACTTCATCAATTCAAAGCTCAGAACTTTTCATATTTCAATAAATATAGTTTCTAAAGCTAAAGACAAAATAATAAAGTAAATATCAGAAGAAATTCACAACAAATATGTAAAATAAAGAAAAAGAAAAACAAAGCAAGTTATTTGGAGGCTATCTCAGAAACCTCACATGCTGTAGGGTTTTTTTGAAATCGGAATCAGATTCAGCGACCACCCACTGTCTCAAAAAAAAAGTGGTCCCCTCGATTTTTATGATAGTTTTATTCAATATTTTGTGCTCCTTAAATTCGAATTTGAGGTTAAAAAGGACCCATTACGTACATTAACTCGAAAAAAAGATAACTTCCAGGTTATCTCGGAGCTATGAAGTGCCAAGGAATTTTGGACTTCGGATTTGAGCTCAACGGGCTAAAAACCAAATAGTAACACATTTTAAAACCATAGATCGAAACAAATTCTGCGGTGGCCTAGGATACGGATGGAAAAGCTTAAAAGCTAATCCTGTCACCAGTGTTTATTTTTGGGCCTTTGTAATGAGTTAGTTGAAACGTTCTTAATGCAGAGAAATTATTCACATAGATAACAAAGATCACCATTTACATTTTGCGTTTTGGAAAATATTTGAATCAAAAACATTTTGTTAAAATTATATTTTATGACCTCAGACGAGGACTTCCTTGACAAGAATGCAACGATCAGCGGTATTCCATTTTTGGTAATCAAGCCTCCATCACTGGGCTGTAGAATTCCATAGCTGGCGATTATTGCTCACGAAAGCCGTTCGTGAAGCACGTCTGGAGTCACGCTGTATACAAAATAATAAATCAAGATTGTTTTATGAGTTTCAGGCATCCCTGGGAATCACTTTGCAACATCTCTTTAGATGACTTCTTTTGTTTGGTGCAAAGTATAGTTAAAGAAACCCGGTGCTAAAAAACACATCTCTAAGATCGTGATGGGAGACGACCATGAAGCTGAACAATAATCAATAGTCGGACCCAGAATCCTACCGTCCAATAAGCCTCCTCCCCACTCTTGCCAAAGTTTGGGAGACGTTGATGGCTAAAAGGATCAATGGACATAACAATTATTTACCTGACCATCAATTTGGATTTAGGGAAGGACACGGCACCGTCGAGCAGGTAAATAGAGTGGCTAACCATATTCTAAAAGCTTTCGACGACAATGAATACTGTTATGGGATATTTTTCGACGTCAAACAGGCATTCGATAGAGTTTGGCTGATCGGTCTGCTAGCTAAAATTAAGATGTTACTGCCTGCTTCGTATTTTGGAATTTTACGATCTTACCTTGAGGACAGAAGATTTCAAGTCAGCATCAAAAACACGCTTTCCACTGCCAGGATGATGAGAGCTGGAGTACCTCAAGGAAGTGTACTTGCGCCGCTTCTTTATAATTTGTACACTTCTGACATCCCTACTCCTACGGAGTTACTGCAGGCTGTTGTGAAGGACAAAATGCTAATCGCCTCATACGCTGATGACCTGGCAATATTTTACTCATCATCCTGTGAGTATGAAGTAGCTGACGGGATACAAGAGTATATCCACCTGCTTGAGAACTGGACTCGCAGGTGGAATATTACCTTAAATCCGAGCAAATGTCAGTCGGTTTTATACACATTAAAGAGGAAGACTCCACCCGCTATATGGCTAGATAACGAGCCCCTTATCATTCAAAGTGAAGCGAAATATCTTGGAGTGATTCTCGACAAGCGACTAACATTTAGATCACATATAAACCAAACGATTAAAAGTTGCCGCTTTAAAATGAGTAAAATGAATTGGCTTCTGAACACAAAAAGTCCTCTTCCGCTACGATGCAAAAGAGCACTTTACAACGCAATTGTGGCACCCACTTGGAGATACGCTATCCAGATTTGGGGTATAGCGGCTCGCTCGAATCGCTTACGTATACAAACGTTCCAAAATAAGGCAATGCGCCTTATTACTGGTTGCGATTGGTACGTAAGGAATTCGACCTTGCACCATGATCTAAATCTGGACACAGTGGAGATGCAGATTAATAAACATGTAAGCCGTTACAATGAAAGATTAGCTCAACATAAAAACAGACTGGCAAGAAATTTAATTCACGCAAACCCAATAAAAAGGCTTAAAAGACGTTCCAGCAAAAACTTAATTTAAAATTAATTTAACGGCATGTCCAACGATGTCTCCTACACTCTGTGTATTGTGATTGGCGAATCTAAATAGAAATATGCAATACATAAAAATAAATGAATTTTTGAATTATTGCCAAAATAAAACATAAAAAAAAAAAAAAAAAAAAAAAGTATAGTTAAAGAAACCCGGTGCTAAAAAACACATCTCTAAGATCGTGATGGGAGACGACCATGAAGCTGAGCAATAATCAATAGAGTGAGTCTAAATCCAACAAATACATCGCACATGCTCGCCATATTTTTTTCGAAATAGCTCTGACACTCGATAGGGACTTCCAATAAAATTATCTACAAAATAGGGAGATTTGATAACCGTACACCAAGTCCCATTCTTTTTTTCTTGTTTTTTTCCCGCGATTTTCAATATTTCGAAAATTTTAACTGCAAGAACCGCGGTTTCGGTCTCGTTAAGAGATATGTCAGAGTAACGAAGTACCCAACAGAGGAAGATCGAGTAATACTGCTACGAATAAGTTTGATCTTAATAGTTTGTCCATATATCTAATAAATCAGCTTTTACACTAAGTATGCTGTTGTTCGAAGGCAAATTTCGATTTAAATTGGAGTCGAAAAGCAAGCAAGCCATACTTCTTAAATCAACTATAAACAAATCAAAACTCAGTCTACACAGAAACATATTACAAAATTAACATTTTAATACGAAAATAAAATATGCTTCATAAGCTGTCTCGTGCGGAATTTGTAAAAAGGACGATGAAGATAATGTTGATCAACCTTTTGAAGATGCTGAAACTGAGGAGAAATACCTTGAATTATTCCATCAAATAGTGCTAATACTAAGTCAAAATGAATCCTGACTTAAGGAGGTGGAGCATGCTAGTGGCTTTTTATTGCATGCTGAAAAAAATGTCAACAAGATATTAAATAAAAATGCCAAAACCGGTGTTATGAGCCAGCATGTAAGTATTTAATAATGTCGCAATAATTTGCAAAACAGTCTAAATAAACTAATAGGTCCTCTTATAAAATTTAATATCTCAGAACCCATGGCTGCTAGTGTTTTTTAGCTTGGGCTTCGGATACAGCAATAACTCCACTGAAGACTGTACAAATCCCTTCCTATTTATTGGACGGACTAGGCTAATACTTTGAGCAACTGACCTAATTGGCAAATATCTTTGTTGCTTTTAAATTTTTAGCTGGGTACTCCGCAGCCTAGATATTTGGATCGACTTCTCGCGTCTTTGAACGAATATTTTTAAGCTCTAGATTATGAAATCGCATCGTATTTGTCGCCTGTAATGAAAGGTAAGTGTTCTAGAAATCTTGTACGCTTCTAAAATTTTCAACACGCAACACAATACAGGCTTTTCGAAGTCCTCAGTCTCTTCTTTAACGACCATATAAAGGAGCTTGGACTCACTGCCATAGCAACGGTTGTTGACGGTGCCGGTATAATTATCATGCCGTATTTCGAAAAAATCGTAAGCATTATAAGAGTCTATTTTATAACAACCAGTTGTCCCAGCGATATGAGTGGACCACGCAATCAGGCTATCACTGTTTTGGCCATTTTGGCACAATCCGATGGAAAGGAAAATTTTATGCCACTTGTCGATGATATGAGCCAATATGTAAGTATTATTTGATTGGCAATAATTTGCTAAATAGTCTAAATCAATGCAATTTAGAATCCTAAAATCGTGAACGTTATCGTAATCCAGAACAAAAAAGGAACATATGCTTGACTATACTGCATTTGGATTGCTTTTAAAGGTTTCCACCACTAAGTACCAATACAAAAAAAATACCAAAATACTAAAACTAAAAATTATTTAAATATGTTTTACAGGTTATACGCTCTGGACTAAGACCACATTTACTTTGTTGCAGATCGTATGCATATGAGAAAAGAAGATCATCCTCTATTTATATATTTTATTATATCTGAAGAAATTAGAATGTTGCCCAACGAGACTGAAAAGGTAAAGTGTGAAAGTTTTGCCGAAAATTTTGATGCGAATCCGTTTTACATGTGTGTTGCTTTCATTTTCACTAAAAAGGATTTCATACTAACATCGACAAGAGGCATAAAATTTTCCTTTCCAACGGATTGTGCCAAATTGGCCAAAACAGTGATAGCTTGATTGCGAGGTCCATTCATATCACTGGGACAACTGGTTGTTATAAAATAGACTTTTATAATGCTTACGATTTTTTCGAAATGCGGCTTAAGATTTATTCCGGCACCGTCAACAACCGTTGCTATGACAGTGAGTCCAAGCTCCTTTGTATGCTCGTTAAAATAGGGATTGAGGATTTCGAAAAGCCTGTAAGTATTGTGTTGCGTGTCGAAAATTATAGAAGTATACAAGATTTCTAGAACACTTACCCTTTCATTAAAGGCGACAAATACGGTGCGAGTTCAAAGTCTAGCGCTTCAAAATATTCGTTCAAAGACGCGAGAAGTCGATCCAAATATGTAGGCTGCGGATTACCCAGCTAGCCTAGTCCGTCCAATAAATAAGAAGAGATTTGTACAGTCTTCAGAGTTATGCTGAATCCGAAACCCAAGCAGTAAAACCCCAGCAGCCGAGGGTTCTGAGATATTAAATTATTTAAGAGGACCTATTAGTTTATTTATGAAGTTATTTTCACCAAATTTTAAGAATAAATACTTAGTTAATGAAACTTTCAGTGATTGTTTTGATTGCTTTCGGAAATTTTTTAATATACTATCCTTTGTTAAAGTATTCAAAATTATCTACAAAAAGTGCTGCAACATTATTCTACAATAAATAGTTTTCTAGCGATCGCACGTATAATTCACTCACAAACGCCAATTTTAAATTTATTATATAGCAACTGCAGCCAAGCGTAAAGCAGTAGACAAAGCAGAGTACTGCTTGCTTTGTGCACTTCTTGCTTTGGTGCCGCGTACATAAGGTGATTACTATAAGCATTGCTCCAAATTTTAATTTATTTTAATTTATTAAAGCACTGTGTCAAATTTGATTGAAATCGTTTGACTATATCATATAGCTCCCATAGGAACGATCGGTCAAAAAAAATATTTGCTTAAATTGATTACTGAATAACGTAAAAGAACCCATCATATTAAAAAGAAAGTATAAAGGAGAAGACGATTTGATACCCCGCATCCCAATGATTCCCACTCTTTTTTATTTTTTTATTTTACAAGCTGAAGCGGTGTCCCGAATAGCAAAATAAGTATTACAAAAAATAAGAAAATTAAGAATCGACTGTTGGGCGGTACGAAGTTCGCCGGGTCAGCTAGTATTTTATAAATTGATAATAAGTGTTCTTGAAAATAAAAGTTATTTAGCAATTTTTATTTAAAAAAATTAAAAGTATCCTTGAAGGATCAGTTTTATACTGATCCCATTAGGAAAAATATTGAATTTTTACATCTTGTGTGTTTAACATGATTGGTGTATTTTTGAATGTACGCGCTTACACATTTCCAACGACACGTAGCATGTCCTTAGATGATCAACATTAAGGATCTCTCAAAAAAAAAAATTGAATTTAAATGTTGAATCAGTGATCTGTAAAAGCGCTTGTGAGAAAGCCGCAGTTACCAAGACTCATTTTAAATATTTATTAGGCAATAGATGAAATATTTCAACTAGTTGCACGGATCTCCGGAAGCCAACAAACACAGTCCCAACCAGCCAGAGACACAGATGGAAATCTCCTAACCGATGAGGACGCACCAATTCGTAAATGGTGGCAACATTTTATGGAAATCAGCCAAGTCGAAATGAGATCTATAAACACATTGCGCCAACAAATGAAAGCCCCAGCCGAAGTTCTCAAAGTAGACACCCAGCTGATGGCGAAAATATTGCACCCAGACTTCGCTTGCATATGGAAGAAAGAGCGTGTTCCAGATTCCTGGAAAAGCGTAATCATTGTGAAGCTAGCTAAGAAAGGAGACCTAAGTGTCTGCAACAATTGGAGAGGAATAACATTGCTCAACACGAGCTACAAAATACTAGCCACACTATTGAGCGAACGTCTTTAGGAAAAAATTGAGGCAGCAATTCAAGATGAACAGGCAGGATTTAGACCACACAGGAGTTGCGTAGGTCCAGCAAACACACTTCGCATAATTACCCAACTGGCTATGGAATGGAGAGCTCCGCTGTACCTCCTGTTCATCGATTTCAAGAAGGCTTTTGACTCAGTAGACAGAGCAGCAATGTTGCGATCACTTGCAAGGAAAGGAGTGCCATCCAACATCATAACCTGGCGGTGCTGCATAATGGAAGAACAAGTGTACCTTTCCAAAAGAAAACCGTCGTCAAGCTAAGCTGTCCTCTATCGCCTCTACTCTTCAACATCGTGGTCGATGAGTTCATTAAAGAGATATGTAAATCTAAGCGTGGCATCACGTGGAGCTTCACCAGACACCTTAAAGGTGCTTGGACTAATATCTATCTGACCTCTCATAGACTATTTGACATCCAGACCAAAGTAGATGAATTCGTGAAACTAGCCAGCTGAGAAGAGCTCAAGCAAAAATAAAGCAATACTCCTCAATCATACCAGCCAAAGAAATATCACCATAGAAGGAAACCCAATCGAGTTCGTCGATAGCTTCCCTTACCTTGGCACCATTATTTCCAGTTGTGGTGCTGTTAATGAAGACGTTTCAAGCATTTGGGAGACTTTATGGAGAAACGGTCAGTTAAGCCGAAGTACAAAACGGCGTATTTTCAATGCATGTGTTAAGTCAATACTGCTATACGGTAGCAAAACATGGTTGAGTATAGGATAAATTTTGCAACAGGAATTATATGCAGGATATTCTGGCCAAATGGAATATCAAATTTAGAACTGTAGCATGACTTGTGAGTCCCCTATCCATCCTAAATCAGGACACGTAAATGGACATAGATAGGTCATGTTCTCAGAAAAAAACCAAGCAGCATTGTTAGAATGGGACTAGACTGGAATCCCCAAGGAAGCAGACGAGTACGACGACCAAAAGTAAAGTGGCGGCGGACTGCCCTTCAAGAACTAGTACAGCAAATCAAAACATGGATTACAGCTAAACAACAAAAACGCAAAAAGAGCCCGAAGGAAAGCTCTTGTAGAGGCCCTAAGCTCCCAAGAGGAGTAAAACAGGAAAAAAAAAAAAATGAAATCAGTGGATACTCTCCGGACATAATGAAGTATTAAAAACAAACAAATTAATTTATTAATTTAATTAATTAATTTAAGTAAATTTTGGAAGGATACTTTTAATATGACACACATTTATTTAGTAAAGCTCCAAAAACTTCTTATTATTCTAATAAAATGTTCCCTTTCAAAATACTAAAAGTACAACAAAAAAATCGTATATATAAAATTCTCGTATTTATATATATATAGAGTACAAAATAGTTTGTTAAGTTAAGGTTGGCGGGAACGGACAATAGTGTTGAAAAATTTTGGAATAAGCTTTAACTGCTTACCCAAAACTCTTTTGCTCCATGCCTCCATCGAGCAAAGATCTCTCTTCTAATGACGTCGGGAACCATCTGAGCGCCCCAAATAGGATTTTAGGGCTGCAACTAACTCGAACTGTTCGGAAGACTATTTTTTGTTGTCCTTGCGTTCCTGATCGCGTTTCAGCTGCTTGCAAAGCTTCTTCAGCTGTTTGCGTTCTCTTTTGTCGGATTTGCTCTCACCGCTATTGTCATCATCCTCCGAGGAGTCGTCGCGCTTCTTGCGACTCTTCAGCTCCTCGCATTGTTTGAGCAGCATTGCCAGTTCAGCATCCTTGTCGGACTTGTCGGTGGTTGTGGGCTTGGGTGTAGTAGTAGTGGTAGTGGTGGTTGCAGTGGTACTGCTTGAACTGCTTTTCTCAGGCTTGGGAGTGGTTGTTGTGCTTGTAGTGGTCTTAGGTGTTGTGGTCGTCGTTGTTGTTGTTGTGGACTCTGCAGTAGGAGCTGTTGTAAATCGCATGTATTTAGTTTAAGAGTATCTACAGATGTCCGACCCCCTCCCAGGAAAAAATAGGCCTTATCCAAACTAACCGGTCTTCACATAACCAAAACAGCAGCTGCCCAACAGCAGCCAGATGAAAATAGTTGCTTTTTGCATTATAAATTTTTCAAGATGATTTGCCTCTGGCGGTCTATGAGCAACTAAATTTAAATCGAGTTAGATCTCTTGACTATATATTCGAAAACCTTGACATCTGACGTTAAGTTACGACTCTCACAACTTAGACCTTATCAATATAGTGAGATATTGTAAGACTAACATTCATAAAGACTGGTTTTAAATACGAATCTACAACTTATGAATCAAAATTAATTAGCAAATATTTGATTTTTAATTATTTCTAGGGGATTTTTTTTTTCGATACGCTACGTACAACTCTATAAGGTATTTTTGGTATGGAAAAATTTTAGCGTTTAAGTCACGTGTAGCGTATGCCAAAAGTTGCACTATTCGGTTTTGCTCAACTTTTGACTTACTTCATTCATTTTCAATTGATTTTCAAGAAGTCAAACAGTTTGTTTATAAAAATATACATAGTTTACTTTTTTTTTTTGATAAAATTAAATTAGCAAAACTTGACATAACGATATAATGCCTATTTGTTAGTGTGTTCTGTTATTGAGGAGAAACTATTTTTATTTTTACTTTGAAAAAAAAAATTTGTTTTCTTTAAAAAGAAACGCATTTTAATGACTCCCATAGAGAGAAGAATTGAAACATCTTTAGCTATTACAGATTGCGACAATTAAATTTTGTTCTTCGAATTTAAAGCTTTTCAGTCACTTAATTCAGCCGATAGAGATAGATATTGGAAGACTTGTATATTAGCTAATTTGGGTAGCTGGGGATGAATTTATAACCTTTTTTGCTGTGGGGTTGCTGCCCTGGGCTCCACGAGTTTTCCAATAAGTTCGACAATGTTATTTTAGGCACCACACTTTTTATACCCTGTACCGTATGGTACAAAGAGTATATTATGTTTATGTTAGCCGAAAATGTATGTAGCATACAGAAAGTGACGTCGGAGACCCCCAAAGTTATCTAAAGTATGATCAGGGTGAATAAAGAAATCGATACACCCATGTTCGTCAGTGCATTTGTCGTCTAGATATCATTGTAGAAGATAGAGTAACCAAACTTTGACATTAGATCCCTTAGGAGACAAGTTTATTTAGAGGCCCTCGAAAAAAATAAAAAAATTTTATATGGATAATTCGTATGTTTATGAAGATATCGTAACCAAATTCGGTACTCAATAGTTTTTTTTGGTTAAAAGTAATTATTAGAATATAGTTAAATGTTAATTTTTTGTTGAAGTTGGAAAAAAAATTAATGGGAAATAAGTACAAAAAAAATAAATTGGATTCATCTCCAATATTAAAAAAAAATAAAAATAAATAAAATAAAAAAAATGTGGTGAATTTTACATGGTTTTGCCATGCCATTAAACTACCGGGATTCGAACCCAGACCGGCAGTGCTACGGACGTAAGTCCTAACCACTACACCATCACCGGCGGCAACAATCATGCAACTATTTGCACACTTAAGCTGCATGTGCCATCTCTAATTTTTCTCTCCCCACTAGCAACCAAATATTTGACTATATCTTGGACATGAGCATTATTTGAAAGATGTTGCTTTGTTGTGTTTAACATATCATTAAAAAATCGGTATAAAGCGCTTAGTTTAGTTTATATAAAATTCAAAAATATATCTTCAGCTGCAATTGTTTCGTATCGATGCGCTTGTCGATAGTTATTTTTCGATAAATTCAACACGGGCATAACTTGAAGTTAGCTGCGGCATCAACAATTATTTATAGCGTAAATAAAGTAAGAAAAAAAAACAAAGCAAAAAGTGGAACCAGCTCGATTAATCATAGTGACCACTGTGCGCCGCTTATGCTCTGCTGCTGCTGCGTCTGCGCCGACGGCGACGTCAATACGACGCTTGCGTTGGCGTTGCACTTATGAAAATCCAGAAAGCCCAACATGAGCAGCGCTGCCATTAATCAATTAACGATTAATCCCGTGAATGATACTCATAAATGTATTTCAAATTTTTTGCTCCTGATTTTTAATATTTTTGCTATTGATTTTATGAACAGCTGTAAAGTATTATTTATTTTTTGTTATGGTATTTTAAAAAAACAATAAACATATAAAAAAATACCTTTTAAAAGCTTTGAAGGCTTATACTTTTGTAATTATTTGCAAAAATGCATTAAGTGCCTCAAGATAAGGATTATAATTGCTGAATATTATTATTATTGACACTAGATTTTAACTTTAATTGTATCGACTAGTATCGATTAATAGGTATTGAAAAACGTATAGCATAAGAACCCTGTTAGAATAAGATCTATGCAATAAATATGCACTTCCGTTTTAAAGATCATGTTGAATACATCACAATAACCCTCTCCAAAAACAACTTGTTTTGCAAACATTTGTATTTACTCCCCCTATTCGCATATATCTACTCATAGTCCCCTCTAAAATTTAGTTAGTTATTTACTTATTAAGTTACTTACTTTTTAGAATGTTTGCTTCTATTTTCTAAAGTTTTTAGAAATCTTAAGTAACTTAATTTGTTGAGAAGTGCTATTGGAAAATCACACAATTTTATAATACACCATTTTACCATTTTTAAAAATAGTTGAAATAATTTTTAATTCTAACGTGTTTAAGATTTATGCTTTTCATAACGTAACCATTTTGTATTTCTTTGTTTATTGGCTATATAATCGATAGGTCAAAACAAGAGATTGAATATGCTATTGGGCTAAACCAGTCAAAACTCAGTTGCCTTGAAATAAATAGCTAGTATTTTTTCTAATTCGTCTCGTTCTTTGCATATAAATTATGATTTATAAAATAATGTGCCAGAAATCTCTTTTAGGGAAGATAGAATTGGTAAAAATTTAATGTTTATTTTAATTAGGTAAATTTTATGTGAACTACAATCATGTATATTCTTGTGCTTGACACCAAAATCATTGAAATCGGTTTAACCCAAAATTTTAGAAACCATCTTTAACTTGGATTAAGCTGAACTTTTAAGCATTTTTTTACATTTTTTTAAAGCGTCAAATCTCGCCTTTTTTATGGTATTTTATGTATTAATATTATTATTGAGTCGATGGCCCTAGCAGCTAGCACTCTTTTTTTTGTTAGTTAGTTATTAAATTATAATTTTCTGATTTATGTAATAATATAATTAATATGTATAAATAAATAAAATTATTATTAATACTAATTTCCTTTACTAGGCTTAGAGTGTAGTGTTAGTCAAATGTTTTATGCAAGATTTGGTTCAAGTATTCTATTTAAATTGTAATGGATTCTCTTCTCGTAGTTTTCCCTTACTTTTTCGAAACTTTGCTTTTTAATAGCCGGTATTGTAGGCTCGATATTTTTCTTCAGTTGACCCAAAGCACGCCTTAAAAATACTTAAAATATATGTAAATCACCATTTTTGGGATACAGAGGGAATGACTCCAATAAACTGATAGTTTTGGCAAATCTAGAACCTCCAAAACCATTGTAGCGTAGTTTCTTTCAGAATATATTTATTTTAGCTAAATATTTTTTAAAAAATTATGCATAAATTTAATTATCCCATGGATTAAAATAGAAACTCAAAGGAGTTACGTGAATTACACTTAAGTCCGTGCAGAAAACATCAATGATTCACAATCTAATTAATTACTGCCGTAATGACCAGTGTCTACATATTAACGCAACTTGCTAGATTTTTATGGGATTTTGGTATTTTTGTGGTATTCATTGGAAATTGCTTGTAATCGCTGATTTCTATAATAATTAGTAAATGGCTTTAAAAAAATGTCTGGCAACGATTTTTTCTACCAGGCTTTTGATACGCCCATAATAATATGCTTGCTCTTTAGTATTGAATGTTTGTTGCTACTGCTAGCGCCATCTAGTGAACTTTGATTGCGTCCTCTTGCGTACGGCGTTGGTTAAATCGTATAACAAGACTGTTTTTAAGGCGTATATGCGGTAGCAAAAGTTACGGCCGTAAATTTTTGCAAATTATTACCAACGTAACGACTAAAGTGTACCAAATAAGACAAAAGTGGAATTTTTTGATCGATTTTTTAACAAAAACGTTTCGCGTTTTTTGCTTCCCAACTGGCCTAACAGCTCTCGGCCTGGTTTTCCATTTTTTCTACCAGCAATTATTTATGCTTGTAAATTACAACAAAACAGTGCTGTAAAATACTGATGCCATCTTACGTTAGCATTTTTTTAAATCATAAGACAACACTGTTTTTTTTTTATTTTGTTATCCGCTTCCAAGTTTTTCTAGTACGGTCGTAAATTTTAGAACTGCCTTTATCTGCGTAAGTGTTTCGCAACTAATTTTGCAGCGTTTGTTTCGGCTTAGATTTCCGGGGTTGCTTCAAGTGTGGGGCCTAAAAAAAATTATTGCTTACAAAGATTTTAGTTTTTCCACCGAGAATTGGTGCAGATATAATATTTTTTATTGTTAGATTAGAACCTACGTAGGCATACTACACCGAATAGTTCAATATATATTTTTTTTAAGTCTTATGACCAACGCTTTTGCCTTCAAATTACATCAATTATTATAAAGCCATTCGTTGGCATTGGAAAAATTGTCAGCTTCGTAATAAATATAAATACATTTATTTTTTATTCCACAAAAATATTACAAGCTCACGAGCTATAAAGGATGTATATAATCAATACTGTACGGAAAAGCTCTGTGAGCAAATGGTAAGTTACAAATGAGTTTAGGAGTTCTACATACACCTTGAACTGTTAGCGCGTCTGCCTAGATTTTTCAGATAATCTAGAATTCTTAGATATTTTAATAAGCCAAGATCCTCGTTAAAATCGTATGCTTCGCTTATGCAAAATTTGTTATACTTTTTAGCACCAGTATATAAAGACCCGTAAGACTTTGCGCCGTCGTGATCAAAAGCAGAGTGGAGTGTTTTCAGATTTAGAGCCGCAAACCCAGCAATATCAGACACAAACACGCCAGACTAAGTCTGATGCCGAACTGCAACGCCTTCAAAAACAACAACAACGTACCATGGATAAAAACTCCTCTTCGGAAGAGCTCCGAGAGCAAAAGTCAAGGGTAAGTTTTAATGAGTTTAGAAATACTGCACTTTGAGCTATTTGAGCGTCCGCCTAGATCTTCCAGATAATCTAATCTTTATAAACCAAGTTTCTCGATAAAATCGTATGCTCCTTGTTCAGCTTATACCAAATTTTTGTTTATACTTTTTAGCGCCAGAATAAGAAGACTCATAAGACTTTGCGCCGTCGTGATCAACAGCAAAGCTCAACATATGGAGTGTTCCCAGATTTAGAATCGCAAACCCAGCAATACCAAAAACAAAGGCGACAGACAAAATCTGATGCCGAACTGCAACGCCTTCAAAATCCGCAACGTACCATGAATGAAGATTCATCTTTGGAAGACCTCCGAGAGCAAAAGTCAAGGGTAAGTTTTAAATGAGTTTGGAAATACTACACTTTGAGCTATTTGAGCTTCCACCTAGATCTTCCACATAATCTAGATTTCTAATGATATTTTTATAAACCAAGTTTCTCGATAAAATCGTATGCTCCTTGTTCAGCTTATACTATTTTTTTTAATATTTTTTAGCGCCAGAATAAGAAGACTTTGCACCGTCGTGATCAAAAGCAAAGCTCGAAAGATGGAGTGTTCCCAGATTTAGAATCGCAAACCCAACAAAAACAGAAACAGAGACGCCAGATAAAGTCTGATGCCGAACTGCAACACCTTAAAAAAACGCAGCTGGCTGAAGATCCTTTTGATAATTTTGGACGTACCATGGGCATGGTGAAAGATGCTGCCGTATCGACCAACACGGGCATGAATAGTTGTGGATCTACTTTCGGAATGAAAAAAAGCTGAGTAAAAAATATGGGTCCTTAGCATCTTGGCGTGGTTCAGACTTGAAGGACGTAGTGTACAAGCAAATTGCAGCGCAGCAACTGATAAGCGAGACAGTTAAGTCCATTAAAAAATTAAAGGGAGATCCAGAGCCAGAAGCCGGAAAACATAGCTCGGAGTCAGCCACAAAGAAGAAGGAAAATGCCAAACATAACATGGATACTTCCTTGGACATTGATGAAATTGTTAATTACCAGGTTTTCCTGCCGATTATGCGCAAGATTGAACGCATTCATGTAGAGCACGCCCGAGATAAGCAGGAAATGATTAAAGAAACTGAAAAGGCGCTAAATTCTATTAAGGATATCTGGAAAGATGACGATAAAAATTAGCGCATTATGTTACTTATGAGAAAAAAAAACAAACAGCAACCATAAAAACTAATACCAAAGATTATTTAAATTTATCAAGCACCAGAGATATTTGGAGAATTATAAAAAAATTAATTAAAGACAGAAATTATAAAAAAGTATCGCATAGTCAGACCGCGATAAATCAAGTTTTGGGAATAAAATAATGACATGGAAAGCCAAAATGTAACTTAGGATGAACAAAAAAAGAAGCAAGGAAGACCAAAAACCCAAAAACTAAAGATAAAGAAACAAAGAAGCCACGAATAATCACAACATAGTCAGGGTCCGATAAATGAAATTTAACAAATTATAACTAATTGCATAAAAATCAGGCATTACCTCTACTATCGGTTAGATAGGCCGCTATAATAAGAAAAATGTCGAAATTGCTATAAATAGTATAGCAAATAATCGATATTTGATTTAATGTGAGTATGATAATTACTGCATAACTAGAGATATAGATAAAGGGAAGCCAGGAAATAATTTGGGTGTTATAAACTAGAGCATTCCTAGATATAGGGATAAATAAATGGTTATTAATTTGATATACTTTAAATTCGGGAATTATAATAAATTGTATGCAAAAATCTTTAAATGTAATGATAGTAGATATACATAAAAAGTCAGATTGAAAGGAGTTATTCGATAGTAAGGCTGATATAAATGACATTTCGGAAATTAAAGTTTAATTGGATAATCAAACTCTTACAATAAAGTACCTATTTAAAACCAGATATCGAAACAAAAAAGTCGAAATAACCAGAACTACCGGAGAGTCAGGTCACAATATATCGAATTTAGGGATAGATATAATAGATAAGATTGGAAATTAAAAATTAGAGCTTAATTAGATATGGGGTTAGATGTAAGATACAAATAGTTACGAATTACTACAACGGAGAAACAGTTATACCATCATATATACAAGTTGCTATATTTTATGTTCCGAAAATACAATAAATTGAGCGCAAAAAACTTAAAATTAAATGTGTTTTACATAAAAGTAAAGTCGGAATTAATCTAAACTATTGGTAGTCTGGCTGCTATAAAATAAAAATACAGAGTGCACAGTTGTTTGCACTATTGCTATGTGCTTCGAGAAGGTGAGCCTCCTATCCTGTTGAGATATATATAGATCCGAGCACTGATATACCTTGAGAAGAACTTCGTCTGTTGGTTAAGGTGACCATGGCGCACTTGCTGGTATTGCTGCCGATATTCTACATTAGCGCCCACTTCTCGAATCTGTCTGCTTATACTTGCAGGGTTTCTGTGGCCACACCAAGGGAGAAGCTTCTGATTAGCTCAGATGTATCGTCAGCATTGGTTACAATGAGGACATCGTTCTCCTCTGCGACAGATACCCTCTGATGTTGGCATATCGACAGAGTAAATTGAATAAAGGGTGGGACCAAGTACACTACCTTGTGGGAGGCCGGCCCACATTATTCTGCTGGTTGGTTTTGCACCGTCACCTGCTACACAAATTGTCCCATTTCTTCGGAAGCTGCTTACTATTTGAAACAGCTGTGGAGTAACATGGGGTTAATCCAAGAGCCTTGGATAAATAGATGCAGAATAGCAAGCATTAAAATACCAATCACTCAGGTAACTTATGACATGGGTGCAGTCAAACCAAGGGCTGCACTTGCCATTGATACCAATATTAAATTTTTGTCAAAATTTTTTACACGGCAACAGTATTTGTTGAAGCAGTCTCAAGTGGAAATCAAATAGAGGTTGCCATAACCTCAGCTTTCCTTCCAAGAGTCACAAACGAAGCACCATCACCGACCATCATCTAGTGGAATACCATAAGACCCACAATAAGACCTTAATAATTGGCTGTGATGCAAACGCTCAGAATACTGTCTGTGCCAGCCAAGAACTGGGGAAAATGCTCAGAATGACTAGAGTCTTACATAACCAGAAGCACACTTCTATTCAAATCGACAGAGGAACTGAACGCATCAGTCGAAATACTGACCGACTCCATAATTTCACGAATGGAATCCACTCAATGTGAAGTCCACAAGGAAGAGGGCTCCTTGGTAAAATAAAGAGCTTGTTACGTTGGGTCAAATAGTAAGAAACGAATTTAACGACGCAAATTAGAATAACATATGGGAAGAGTATAAAAAGTCCCTAACTTTATATAAAATTTAAGGAAAACAAAATGGAACTCATGGAAAAACTTCTGTGAGGAACTTAAATATGTCTCGATACACCGCTAGTATAGCTTCACAAACTCTTTCACTGAGCTTCTCCTTAAAATTAATTTCTCTGACGGTCGGATAAACGCAACCAATGATAAAGTTTAAGTGGCAATAACCAACAACAATTTCAGGGCAATAAATTCTACTATTATCAAGGTAGTCAACTGCGAAAAAGTAGAATGGGCAATAAACTAATTCACACCCTTTAAATCACCAGGAACTGATGGTATATTCCCAGTCCTAATCACCAAAAGGACTTTGAGACTAATTCTAATTTCAAATGTTTAGATCTAGTCTAACAGTGGGATATGTTCCTAAGATATGGCGAGAGGTTAACGAAATTTTTCTTCCAAAGGGAGGAAATAAGCCCCCAGAATCCCCTTAATTATACAGACCGAACAGCTTAACGTCTTTCATGCTAAAAACCAAAATATGCTACCTAAGAGATGACGTTATATCTAACACTCCGTTGGACAAGTTGTAATTTGCCTATGAAAAAGGAAAATCAACGGTCACAGCATTTCACATATTGTTCGAGTTATAAAAAAGACGCTAAGCCTAAAGGAAGTTGCCTTATGTGTGTTCATGGACATTGAGGTAGCTTTTGATTACGCGAACTATTCTATTGCCTTAGAATTGGCACTCTCCAGCAGAGGAGCAGATCCAACGATAGTAAAATGAGTAAGCAATGTAAGCTAAACCAAAGGAAGATCACAGCATCTGTGAGACAAATCGAACTTAGCGTTCAAGTTGTGAAAGGATGTCCGCAGGGGGAGGTACTCTCCCTCAATAACAGAGAGTACAAAACAATCGGATATGCAGACGACAATCAGTAAATATCACAGACAACCATGAAAGGACAATTAGGCTTAATGCAAGACGCCTTAGACACAACATAGGAGTGGTGTAGGAAGAGGGATTGTCAATCAATTTTACAAAAACCACTATTATCCATTTACGAGAAAAAGGGTGTTTCACATCCCCACATTAACAATAAATGAGATAGAGGTACCCCTAAAGGTAGAGGTAAAATATCCAAGATTTATTCTGGAAAAAACCTCTGGAGTATGAAACAGTTTCTGGGAAAGTCCTGAGGTCTGAGCCCCAAAACTACGTTCTGGATCTACACCGAAATGGTTAGACCCATCATACTATATGGGGCATTGGTATGGTGGGAGAAAACCAAACGAACCACAGCTATGTTTGAACTGAGTAAGCTACAGAGGTTAGCCTGCCTAAGCGTCACATGGGCAATGAGAACTACCACAAATGCTGTCATCACGCCACAAGTTTCTTCAGATGTGAGATTGTATGGTTTAAATCTGTCTTCCATATTGTCTCCGAAAACGTTGGGCTTTGGAATTACCTGCCTTCTGTATTTGTTTGTGAGCTTTCACAGAGGCCTTACTATGGCAAGGATATCGCTTATTCCAGCTAGCCTATGTTTACTAAGTACCTTAGTACAGACAGTTAGCCAATCTTTTCTGTAATGCATGCAGTCTCATATCCCTATTTTGGCGTATTCTCTTCCGACCCTCCTTGAGACAAAGGAGAGCAGAAGCAGTTTTTTAATTGTAAACAATAACAACAACAAAAAGAAGGCACACAAAAATAAAATAATAAATAATAAATAAATAAAAAAAATTATTTTTTTTTATCTTTTAGCCTTCTGTTTTATTTCTGTTATTGGTCAACATTAACAAAAATTTTCAAAATAAACATTTTTTCGCCTGGTAACTGAGCTCCGCACAGACCCAAAATTTAGTGAATCTTTTTTTTTTAATTTTTTGGAATTTTGAAAAATAACAAAAACAAATTGAAGGCAGGTAGTAAATGCGTTTTTAAAATTTTAATTTTTTATCTGCAGCTAAGATTTGTATCTCCTTCATACATAGCCAAGTGAATTAAATAATTCTCAATTTTTTGGAGGACAAGAAATAAATATATAAAAATTGTATAAAATAATAATAAATGAATACAACAACTGAAGTTAAAACGCGAACCCATTGAGTCGTTCCTCTCCACTCTTGTTACGTAAATACGTCTTAATTCTTCGTAATGTATTAAGAATTGTATCGCAGGGATATTCGTTTCTTTATAGTGTGTTTAAAAATATCAATATTCAGACTCTCCATGTTGATTAACGTATTTCTATACTCACATATCAATGTGAACAAACAACACGAACTATAATTTTATACGTTTTTTTTGACGAGATTCTTAAGAGCGTTCAAAGGTTTTGATCCCTGGATCCGTCCTTGCTCCCGACTAGTCATATCAAGTTGAATCTGGGTGATGATAAGTGGGATTTAGGACTAATTTTGGAGAGTAAGTTGTCAACAAGAAAATAAGCATTTTAATTCCCCTATTGAACCCACTCATCAATAGAAATATTTTAGTCTCAATTTGAAAAAGAAAATTGATCTATGTATACAAATACATTTTTCAAGCATTATGGAGCCCCTTCTGGGCTGATATAGCTAAATGTCACGATAATAATTTAGAATTCAAGTTACACAAAACAAACTGTTAACAATGATTTTGAACCTTTCTTGGTATCACTCTACCATTGATCTACACACCAGGGTTAAAAATTGAAATCGTTTCAGAGAGGGTCAACCATTCCACAATAATTTTTAGGAAGATGTACATATTCCAAGTTTACACATATTAATAATTTATTATTTAATACCTAGTTTAGTTCTCATAATGACACATGACGTCACTGCTGCCTAATCGATAACTTTACAATTTTTAACTAAGCAACCATCCATGGTAAGTAACAAGTGTGCCATGATTTATTTTGAAGTTTCAATTTTAATTTTAAGGTTTTTGTTCAGATTTTTAGTCAGTCTTGTTATTTTCGTTGTACCAAGCAGTAGGAAAAGTTGCCTGGTAAAAAAAATTATTATGTGTTAAAAAAAAAATTTAAAGTGTTCAAAAATATAAACATGATTTGTTTCGGTTAAAAAAAAAATATTAACAAAAAATTAAATATATGACAGCATCCGATGATGCAAAAGGAGTAGGTATAAACTAGGTAAGAACCGATTGTCTAGTATAAAAACCAAGGAGTTACAGGAGCACATTGTTCATTTTTTGATGTGTTCTTCGATTTCATTGGGTGGATAGAAATAAATGTCCCTGTAGTGGCACTTTTATGTTTGCCATAATCAATATTAAAGCTTTTTGTCTTCGTCTTCAGAAATGCAGAGCCCAAAACGGAATTAAAAACGCTATCGATAATTAGATACATATCTCTGTTTTCTAGCTGAACTCGGAGCTGGTAACGAAATGAGAGACGACGAATACGTGGATCTGTCATTTCAGATGCAATGTTAACGTCGGCAAATGGGGGATTGATTATCATACATATATCATCATCATATACTGACAATGATCCATCCAAGGGCGACTGTTGGAACAATGCAATTAACCAGGATGCATGATGTTGATGTTATTTTTCAAATGTTCAATTTTTAAAAAATATAGCTAACAATTAAGTTGGATTGAAAACATTTAGTTTATGTTGACTTTTTAAGCAATTAACATCATTTATCAAAATTTAATTTAATATAACTTTGTTATAGACGTGCTCGTGCCACAGCGTCTGTAGCGATGATATCGATGATCTACACCAACCAGATCACCTTCTCTTTTGAATATTTTAATTTGTTTATTTTTTATAACGGCATGAATCTGTCCACAGGTCGTCTGGTTCTAGGTGATCTCAAAGCCAATGGTACTTGTTGTTCTGCGCCTGTACTCACTGTGGCGGTGTCGTCTGTACTGATTTCAGGAACTAGTGATGGTGCAGAAACTTCTGGTGGTTATGGTTATTATAAGTTTTGAAGGTGCGAGGATGCATATTGATGAATATTAAACATTAATACTTAATTGTAATCGACTAATCATCGATTAATAGGTAATGAACAACGTAGTCCTAAGAACCATGTAAAATAAGAACCATGTTAGAATAAGAACCCGGCAATAAATTTCACTTCCGTTTCAAACATCTTGGTGTAAAATACATTACATTGGCGACGAGGTCAAATAAAAAAAATAAATCAACTTTAAATAAAGTGCAAATAGTAAATACTAGCAAAAAAAGTGACTTAAATAAAAAAACAATAATATTGCAAAAAACTTAGCAAGATGCCGACTGACAAACAGATTTAATCTGAAAATGGAAGCTGCAATTTCTAAATGCGGACAAGTGTACCAGAATGTGTCCCTGGAGAAATAACTTGGCTTATTTGGAGGGAGCGTCTGGATATTTACCTGTGTGAGATGGGCTGCACGGATGCAAATATGTGCAAGGCGGTATTATTAAGGTCAGTTGGACCTAGTTGCATAACCTATGCAGTCCCGACCTGCCCCCTTCAAAATCATTTGAGGAGTTATGTGAGATGCTACAAACGCACTTCACACCGCCCGTAATAACATTCCACAAACTCAGAAAGTTCCATATGGAAAATAAGTCCGATGATGAAACTGTATCTGCTTGGCATGCACGAGTGAAGCAATTGGCACTTAGCTGCAAATTTGGTCCACATTTAGATGCATTTGTATTGGACAAATTCATCATCGGCATGCCAGCAAACATGTTTGAAAAGTTTTGCAAGGAAGATGAGTCCATTACGCTACAAAGAGCATTACGAAAGGCGATTATAATGGAAACAAAGATGACAACAAAATGTATCACTGGAACACCTGAAAGTGCAGAGACGATCAATTTGGTAAAAAGCGGACGTTACAAATTGACACAGTAAAGGCCATGCGGCTGTAAGACATTACAGCAAGGATCATATTGAGGTACTGGGTGAGTTTGAAGCACAAGTTCCGTATCGTAGTGTAGTAAGTCTTGTGTTGTTGTGGTGACCAATACGGATATTCCATCATTGCTAAGCAGAACATTTTTGAAGAGTTTGGGTTACAACAAATAAATCAAACTGAACAAACAAACAATCATTCGGTAATAGTAGATCAAATAAAAATGAGTTTCCATCCGTGTTCAAAAAGAAGTTAGGCTTTTTACAGGCAGGGTGGTGTGGGGGTGTGACACCCCCAAACCATCCAGCAGTCGGCAAATCTCGGATATTTCACGTAATATTCGAGCAATTAAAATTCAAAATCTCACGATCTCACGGTCTCACGGTTCATTTTGTGTGTAGTGGTTTTCATGGAGCAGTCTCTTCAGACACTGATTGTTATTGAGAGAAAGATATAGAAGTTTAATGTGCGATGTATCTTATCATATTAATATTATTGATAATTTTATAAAGGTATTTGTCTACCAAAGCTTGAGTAGAGCCGACCATGACTCTAAATAATCTTTGACGGACAAAAACCGCCATAAGATTTTTTTAAATATCAATATAATAGAATCTAGTACACATAACATTTTTATCTCTTTTTTACAAAAACAATCAGTATCAAAAGGGACTGCTCCATAAAAACTGCAACAATTAAATATTACAATATAAGTTCCAATCCAAAATCTTTCCAATAATAGGTACCTGAACCGACATAATATAGTAGCAAGACAAATATATCTGATAATCCTGAAACAGCTTTCCATTTTGATTTTATGACTTATTATCGGAAAGAATATAGGTTAGCGATGCAAATTTTTTCTAGTTGCATTCATGGCAATACAATTCCGAAATGTAAGTATTTGGTCTCGGAAATAGTTCGTTGAAAGTGAAAAATTACAATTCGTAAAAATTAAAATCATGTTGAGTCAAATAGGATGGATTCGGATAAATTTTTAAATAAACTTCGTCACCGATGTTATTTTTTGATAATACTCCGACTCCAATAAACGCATTTTCTTCTGAGTATAATTTTTCTAAAAATATTCCTGCCCTGAAAGTTTCATTTAAAAGTTTTCTCGAGTAAAACCAATTGTAAGTGTATCCATATTATTATTTAGACTCTATACTTCAAAAAATGCTAAAGGATTCTTTTCGATTTTCGAAAGCCACCATAACGACGCTACTCCGTTTTGAAAAAGTCGATTTGGCTTGAATCTGTAAGCGTCGAGTAAGCTAAATAATTATTTTTGATATAATTTCAGCACTTATTTCAACTGTTTTTGTGTCACAATGCCGAAACTCAAAACTCTCCCATGATTTGTTGGAAAACCTAAAAGCAGTGAAGATCAACAAAAGAAGTGAATTTTTAATCGATTTTCGTCTATTTCAAAGACGACCATTTTTTTCACATTCCACATTATAAAGATATAAAACTTTTGCGATGTAATTTTATGACGGTTTTTATCATTTTTGTACACTTCCGGATTCAACCCAAAAGAATCGCAAATCATGAATTTGGCATTTTCTGTTCAGAGATAGACCTAGTTAGCAAAAAAAATCTTTGTATCGATCTGAAAATTTGCCATAATGAAGCTAATTCAATGTCCTGAACTAAAGAACTTTCAATTTTAAAAAAAATTTGCTTGCACCTCCAAAAAATTTTCGAAAAAAATCTTCTTAATTCACCCCAATTGCCCCTATATAAACATTTGATCTATTTTTTTTTAATTTAGAGATACATATAAATAAAAAATTGCTTGACTTAACAAGTAAACATTTTTTTGAATAAAATTTGATTTATTATGGAATTCAATCAAAACTCTAGCAGATTTTTAAACCATCTCAAAAAAATATCTTTTCACCGAGAGAATCCTTAAAAAATGTGTTATTTTTTAACGCAAATATACTTCATCAATTCAAAGCTCAGAAATTTTCATATTTGAATAAATATATGTAGTTTCTAAAGCTAAAGACAAAATAATAAAGTAAATATCGGAAGAAATTCACAACAAATATGTAAAGTAAAGAAACACACAAAAAAAAAAAAAAATTTGTCCATTTTTGTATTCCGTAGCACGAGGTCCAAAACCATAAACAAAAAAAAGCAAGTTATTTGGAGGCTCTCTCAGAAACCTCACATGCTGTAGGGTTTTTTCGAAATCGGATTCAGATTCAGCGACCACCAACTGTCTCAAAAAAAGTGGTCCCCTCGATTTTTATGATAGTTTTATTCAATATTTTGTGTTCCTTAAATTCGAATTTGAGGTTAAAAAGGACCCATTAACTCGAAAAAAAAGATAACTTCCAGGTTATCTCGGAGCTATGAAGTGCAAAGGAATTTTGGACTTCCGATTTGCGCTCAACGGGCTAAAAACCAAAAAGTAACATATTTTAAAACCATAGATCGAAACAAATTCTGCGGTGGCCTAGGATACGGATGGAAAAGCTTTAAAGCTAATCCTGTCACCAGTGTTTATTTTTTGGGCCTTTGTAATGAGTTAGTTGAAACGCCCTTAATGCAGAGAAATAATTCACATAGAAAACAAAGATCACCATTTACATTTTGCGTTTTGGAAAATATTTGAATAAAAAACATTTTGTTAAAATTATATTTTATGACCTCAGACGAGGACTTCCTTGACAAGAATGCAACGATCAGCGGTATTCCATTTTTGGTAATCAAGCCTCCATCACTGGGCTGTAGAATTCCATAGCTGGCGATTATTGCTCACGAAAGCCGTTTGTGAAGCACGTCTGGAGTCACGCTGCATACAAAATGATAAATCAAGATTGTTATTATGAGTTTCAGGCATCCCTGGGAATCACTTTGCAACATCTCTAAAGATGACTTCTTTTGTTTGGTGCAAAGTATAGTTAAAGAAACCCGGTGCTAAAAAACACATCTCTAAGATCGTGATGGGAGACGACCATGAAGCTGAACAATAATCAATAGTGTGAGTCCAAATCCAACAAATACATCGCACATGCTCGCCATATTTTTTTCGGAATAGCTCTCACACTCGATAGGGACTTCCAATAAAATGATCTACAAAATAGGGAGATTTGATAACCGTACACCAAGTCCCATATTTTTTTTCCCGCGATTTTCAATATTTCGAAAATTTTAACTGCAAGAACCGCGGTTTCGGTCTCGTTAAGAGATATGTCAGAGTGACGAAGTACCCAACAGAGGAAGATCGAGTAATACTGCTACGAATAAGTTTGCTCTTAATACAATAGTTTGTCAATATATCTAATAAGTCAGTTTTTACACTAAGTATGCTGTTGTTCGAAGGCAAATTTCGATTTAAATTGGAGTCGAAAAGCAAGCAAGCCATACTTATTAAATCAACTATAAACAAGTCAAAACTCAGTCTACACAGAAACATATTACAAAATTAACATTTTAATACGAAAATAAAATATGCTTCATAAGCAGTCTCGTGCGGAATTTGTAAAAAGGACGATGAAGATAATGTTGATCAACCTTTTGAAGATGCTGAAACTGAGGAGAAATACCTTCAATTATTCCATCAAATAGTGCTAATACTAAGTCAAAATGAATCCTGACTTAAGGAGGTGGAGCATGCTAGTGGCTTTTTATTGCGTGTTAGAAAAAATGTCAACAAGATATTAAATAAAAAGGCCAAAACCGGTGTTATGAGCCAGCATGTAAGTATTAAATAATTTCGCAATAATTTGCAAAACAGTCTAAATTAACTAATAGGTCCTCTTAGAAAATTAAATATCTCAGAACCCATGGCTGCTAGTGTTTTTTAGCTTGGGCTTCGGATACAGCAATAACTCCACTGAAGACTGTACAAATCCTTTCCTATTTATTGGACGGACTAGGCTAATACTTTGAGCAACTGACCTAATTGGCAAATATCTTTGTTGCTTTTAAATTTTTAGCTGGGTACTCCGCAGCCTAGATATTTGGATCGACTTCTCGCGTCTTTGAACGAATATTTTTAAGCTCTAGATTATGAAATCGCATCGTATTTGGCGCCTGTAATGAAAGAGTAAGTGTTTTAGAAATCTTGTACGCTTCTAAAATTTTCAACACGCAACACAATACAGGCTTTTCGAAATCCTCAGTACCTTTTTTAACGAGCATACAAAGAAGGTTGGACTCACTGCCATAGCAACGGTTGTTGACGGTGCCGGTATAAATATCATGCCGTTTTCCGAAAAAATCGTAAGCATTATAAAAGTCTATTTTATAACAACCAGTTGTCCCAGTGATATGAATGGACCTCGCAATCAGGCTATCACTGTTTTGGCCATTTTGGCACAATCCGTTGGAAAGGAAAATTTGATGCCGCGGTAGACAAAGCAGAATACTGCTTGCTTTGCGCACTGCTTGTTTTGGTGCCGCGTACATAAGGTGATTACTATCAGCATTGCTCCAAATTTTAATTTATTTTCATTTATTAAAGCACTGTGTCAAATTTGATTGAAATCGTTTGACTATATCATACGATCGGTCAAAAAAAAATATTTGCTTAAATTGATTACTGAATAATGTAATAGAACCCATCATATTAAAAAGAAAGTATAAAGGAGAAGACGATTTGATACCCCGCATCCCAATGATTCCAACTCTCTTTTTTATTTTTTTATTTTACAAGCTGAAGCGGTGTCCCGAATAGCAAAATAAGTATTACAAAAAATAAAAAAATTAAGAATCGACTGTTGGGCGGTACGAAGTTCGCCGCGTCAGCTGGTATTTTATAAATTGATAATAAGCGTTCTTGATAATTAAAGTTATTTAGCAATTTTTATTTTAAAAAAATTAAAATACAAATTTAATTTAATTATCTCTTGAGCCAAGGTGAGTTTATGATGAACAATGACTGATATTTTTGTGATGCCCGTTTCAACACCTCTCCATCGTTGCCTAAAGTATCCTTGAAGGATCAGTATAAAGGTTCCCATTAGGAAGAATATTGAATTTTTACATCTTGTGTGTATTAACATGATTGGTGTATTTTTGAATGTACGCGCTTACACATTTCCAACGACGCGTAGCATGTCCTTGGATGATCAACATTAAGGATCTCTCAAAAAAAATGGAATTTAAATGTTGAATCAGTGATCTGTAAAAGCGCTTGTGAGAAAGCCGCAGGTACCAAGACTCATTTTGGGCAATAGATGAAATATTTCAACTAGTTACACGGATCTCCGGAAGCCAACAAACACAGTCCCAACCAGTCAGAGACACAGATGGAAATCTCCTAGACGATGAGCACGCTCCAATCCGTAAATGGTGGCAACATTTTATGGAAATCAGCCAAGTCGAAATGAGATCTATAGACACATTGCTCCAAAAAAATAAAAGCCCCAGCCGAAGTTCTCAAAGTAGACACCCAGATGATGGCAAAAATATTGCACCCACACTTCGCTTGCATATGGAAGAAAGAGCGTGTTCCAGATTCCTGGAAAAGCGTAATCATTGTGAAGCTAGCTAAGAAAGGAGACCTAAGTGACTGAAACAATTGGAGAGGAATCACATTGCTCAACACGAGCTACAAAATACTAGCCACACTATTGAACGAACGCCTTCAGGAAAAAATTGAGCTAACTATTCAATATGAACAGGTAGGATTTAGACCGAACAGGAGTTGCGTAGACCCAGTAAACACACTTCGCATGATTACCCAGCTGGCTGTGGAATAGCGAGCTCAGCTGTGGCGTATCGCTTGTGAGTCCCCTATCCATCCCAAATCAGGACACGTAAATGGACATAGATAGGTCATGCTATCAGAAAAAAACCAAGCAGCATTGTTAGAATGACACTAGACTGGAATCCCCAAGGAACCAGACGAGTACGACGACCTGGCAGAGAACTGGCACAGCAAAACATAGCATGGATTACAGCTAAATAACAGCAACGCAAAAAAAAGTCCGAAGGAAAGCTCTGGTAGAGGCCCTAAGCTCCCAAGAGGAGTAAAACCGGAAAAAAAGATGCAATTAGTGGACACACTCCAGACATAATGAAGTATTAAAAATAAACAATTTAATTTATTCCTTTTATTAAACACACAAACAGTCACAAGGATCTCTTTATTTTAGTTCAACTATGCGAAGGAATATAATCTCGCTTAATTATTACCAGTTTTAGAGTAAAGTTGGAGAGATCATATTAATATGACACACATTTATTTAGTAAAGCTCCAAAAACTGCTTATTATTCTAATAAAAGCTTCCCTTTCAAAATACTAAAAGTACAAAAAAAAAATATAAATATAGAGTACAAAATAGTTTGTTAAGTTAAGGTTGAGCGGGAACGGACAATAGTGTTGAAAAATTTTGGAATAAGCTTTAACTGCTTACCCAAAACTCTTTTTGCTCCATGCCTCCATCGAGCAAAGACCACTCTTCTAATGATGTCGGTGACCATCTGAGCGCCCCAAATAGGATTTTAGGGCCGCAACTAACTCGGACTGTTCGGAGGACTGTTTTTTGTTGTCCTTGCGTTCCTGATCGCGTTTCAGCTGTTTGCAAAGCTTCTTCAGCTGTTTGCGTTCTCTTTTGTCGGATTTGCTCTCACCACTATTGTCATCCACCTCCGAGGAGTCGTCACGCTTTTTGCGACTCTTCAGCTCCTCGCATTGTTTGAGCAGCATTGCCAGTTCAGCATCCTTGTCGGACTTGGTGGTGGTTGTGGTAGTGGGCTTGGGTGTAGTAGTGGTAGTGGTGGTTGCAGTGGTACTGCTTGAACTGCTTTTCTCAGGCTTGGGAGTGGTTGTTGTGCTTGTAGTGGTCTTAGGTGTTGTGGTCGTCGTTGTTGTTGTTGTGGACTCTGCAGTAGGAGCTGTTGTAAATCGCATGTATTTAGTTTAAGAGTATCTACAGATGTCCGACCCCCTCCCAGGAAAAAATAGGCCTTATCCAAACTAACCGGTCTTCACATAACCAAAACAGCAGCTGCCCAACAGCAGCCAGATGAAAATAGTTGGTTTTTGCATTGTAAATTTTTCAAGATGATTTGCCTCTGGCGGTCTATGACCAACTAAATTTAAATCTAGTTAGATCTCTTGACTATATAGTCGAAAACCTTGACATCTGACGTTAAGTTACGACTCTGACAACTTTAACCTTATCAATATAGTGAGATATTGTAAGACTAACATTCATAAAGACTGGTTTTAAATACGAATCTAAAACTTATGAATCTAAATTAATTAGCAAATATTTGATTTATAATTATTTCTAGGGGATTTTTTTTTTCGATACGCTACGCACAACTCTATAAGGTATTTATGGTATGGCAAAATTTTAGCGTTTAAGTCACGTGTAGCGTATGCCAAAGGTTGCACTATTCGGTTTTGCTCAACTTTTGACTTACTTCATTCATTTTCAATTGATTTTCAAGAAGTCAAACAGCTTGTTTAAAAAAATATACATAGTTTACTTTTTTTTTTTGATAAAATTAAATTAGCAAAACTTGACATAACGATATAATGCCTATTTGTTAGTGTGTTCTGTTATTGAGGAGAAACTATTTTTATATTTACTTTGACAAAAAAAAAGTTTTTAAAAAGAAACGCATTTTTATGACTCCCTTAGAGAGAGGAATTGAAGTGCCGAAAATGTATGTAGCATACAGAAAGTGACGTCGGAGACCCCCACAGTTATCTAAAGTATGATCAGGGTGAATAAAGAAGTCGATACACCCATGTTCGTCAGTGCGTTTGTCGCCTAGATATCATTGTAAAAGATAGAGTAACCAAACTTTCACATTAGATCCCTTAGGAGACAAGTTTATTTAGAGGCCCTCAAAAAATAAAAAAGTTTAAGATGGATAATTCGTATATTTATGAAGATGTCGTAACCAAATTCGGTACTCAATTGTTTTTTATGGTTAAAAGTAATTATAAGAATATAGTTAAATGTTAATTTTTTGTTGAAGTTGGAAAAAAAAATTAATGGGAAATAAGTACAAAAAAATAAATTGGATTAATCTCCAATATTAAAAAAAATAAAAATAAATAAAATAAAAAAAATGTGGTGTTATTTTTTACATGTTACTGCCATGCCATTAAACTACCGGGATTCGAACCCAGACCGGCGGTGCTACGGACGTAAGTCCTAACCACTACACCATCACCGGCGGCAACAATCAGGCAACTATTTGCACACTTAAGCTGCATGTGCCATCTCTAATTTTTGTGTCCCCACTAACAACCAAATATTTGACTATATCTTGAACATGAGCATTATTTAAAAAATGTTGCTTTGTTGCGTTCAACATATCATTAAAAAATCTGTATAAAGCGCTTAGTTTAGTTTATATAAAATTCAAAAATATATCTTTAACTCAATTGTTTCGTATCGATGCGCATGTCGATAGTTATATTTCGATAAATTCAACACGGGCATAACTTGAAGTTAGCTGCGGTAGCAACAATTGTTTGTAGTGTACATAAAGTAAGAAAAGAAAAAAACAAAGCAAAAAGTAGAACCAGCTCGATTAATCATAGTGACCACTGTGCGACGCTTATGCTCTGCTGCTGCTGCGTCTCCGTCGACGATGACGTCAGTGCGACGCATGCGTTGGCGTTGCACTTATGAAAATCCAGAAAGCCCAACATGAGCAGCGCTGCCATTAATCAATTAACGATTAATCCCGTGAATGATACTCATAAATGTATTTCAAATTTTTTGCTCCTGATTTTTAATATTTTTGCTATTGATTTTATAAACAGCTGTAAAGCATTAAATGATTCGGAATTTATTTTTTGTTATGGTATTTTAAAAAAACAATAAACATATAAAAAAATACCATTAAAAGCTTTGAAGGCTTATACTTTTGTAATTATTTGCAAAAATGCATTAAGTGCCTCAAGATAAGCATTATAACTGATGAATATTATTATTATTGACACTAGACTTTAGCTTTAATTGTATCGACTAGTATCGATTAATAAGTTTTGAAAAACGTATAGCAGAAGAACCCTGTTAGAATAAGAAACATGCAATAAGCTTTCACTTCCGTTTTAAAGATCATGTTGAATACATCACAATAACCCTCTCCAAAAACAACTTGTTTTGCAAACATTTGTATTTACTCCCCCTATTCGCATATGTCTACTATAAAAAGCTTAGCATAGTCCCCTCTAAAATTTAGTTATTTATTGACTTATTAAGTTACTTAATTTTTTGAATGTCTGCTCATATTTTCTAAAATTTTTAGAAACCTAAGGTAACTTAATTTTTTGAGAAGTGCTATTGGAAAATCACTCAATTTTATAATACACCATTGTTGAGAATAGTTGAAATAATTTTTACGACTAACGTGTTTAAGATTTATGCTTTACAAAACATAACCATCATAAATATTTCAACATGAAAACTTTTAATAAAATGTCGAAATATTTAATTTAATCAAATTAATCTAATCGCTTTAAAACTTTATTTTATATTTAACAAAAATTTTGTATTTCTTTGTTTATTAACTTCATAATCGAAAGGTCAAAACTAGAGTTTGAACTTTTTCACTAGCATAAAAACAAGATAATTTAATTCGAGATCATTCTGAAAAGTATTTATTGCTCTAGCCAAGAAATCGGTTTTAAGTGAAATGAAAAACGTCGTTGTGCCAAAAATCTCTTTTAGGGAAAATAAAATTAGTAAAAATTAAATGTTTATTTTAAATTGGTATCATTTATCTGAACTAAAATCATTTATATTCTTGTGGCTAAAACTCAATTCATTGAAATCTGTATTAGGCAAAATTTTAGAAAGGATTTTTAGGATTAAACTCATCTTTTAAGCATTTTTTTAAAATTTTTTTAAGCGTCAAATCTAGCCCTTTTTATGGTATTATTTGTAATAATATTTTTATTAACACAAATTTTTTTACTGGGCTTAGAGTGAGGTGTTCCAAAAATTGTCATAAATAATATGGATTAAAACCTTCTTTTTTTTTTTTAACCGTAAAACAAATTTTCAAACAAAGTTTTTCAAATTATTTCAATATCTTTAGTCGCTATTTCATAAAAGAATTTCCAGGGGTTTTGTTATTTTAAATAGCCTTTTTGACTTCACTATCGATCCATATCAAAATTGCTTAATTTTTAAAGAATTCAATTCAATCCAATTGAAAACTGCTTGTATGCTGCATAGAAGAAGTTTTTAATATCACCCATCGGGCTAGAGACGTGGATAAGTTAATACATATTATTCACTGCGTTATTTTTTAAAAAGTTTAATGGTCTATAGAAATCGTTAGTACTAGAACGGGCTGATTTAATTCGTCATATCATATACTACTTTTCGCTGTGTGTGTTTTTAAAATGTATGATGACCATCCTGCTTTCTGATACTGCAGTAAATATATTTATTTTTGGGAAAAGGGAAGAGCATCTCCGCCTTTTCTTCACCAACTTGACTTTGATCTGTAATATTTGGAATCCAATTCAAAAAACTTCATTCCTAAAAAAATTGGCGACTCGATTACAAAATGATGTTAAACTACAAAATTAATTGTTTTTCTACAAATAAATATTGTTTCGTCCTTCACAGGACATTAACTTTTCTGTCAGCTCTCTTCTCGTATTTTTCATTTACATTTACGAAACTTTGCTTTTTTATAGACGGTATTTTAGGTTCGATATTTTTTTTTTCCGTTGACCCAAAACCCGCTATAAAAATGCTTTAAAATAAATAAATCATAATTTTCGAGATACAGCGGGAGTGACTTCAATAAACTGATCGCTTTGTTAATTCAGCATTGAAGCGCAGCTTCTTTCAGAATATATTTCCTTAAGCAAAATATTTTTTAAGAAATTGTGCATCCCATGGATGAAAAAATCCACTTAAAGGAGTTGCGTGAATCGATTACACTTATATAAATCCGTGCACAAAACATCAAGGATATTTGTGTTATAAGGTGAGCACCCCTATTTTTTAAACGTTCACCTAGAACTTGGAGATTTTAACTAAAACTCTCCAGAGATGTGTGTGAAAACTTTTAAAAAAAACTATTGCTTACGAAGAGTATATCATTTGTAACAAATAAGTTTTAAGGCTCTATGCAATGTAAAGTTGTTAAATTTACGTTCAAAATTAAAAGAGCCAAGGCTTAAAAAAGAGTTTCCATGAGATTTTAATTTTAAACACAGGCCCGTTTTAAGGCCGGTATGCAGTTCCAAAATTCACAATCTAATTAGTTACTGCCGTAACGACCAGTGTCTACATATTAACGCAACGTGCTAGATTTTTATGGGATTCTGGTATTTGGTTAAATCGTATGATAAGACTGTTTTTAAGGCGTATATGCAGTAGCAAAAGTTACGGCCGTATATTTAAGCAAATTATTACCACCGTAACGACTAAAGTGGGCCAAATAAGACAAAAGTGACATTTTTTATCGATTTATTATCAAAACAGGTTACAACAAAAAATCAACGGCCTTTTCTTTCCTCCCAACTGGCCTAACGACTCTCGGCCTGGCTTACGATTTTTTCTACTAGCAATTATTTATGTTTGTAAATTACAAAAAAACAGTGTTGCCCACATTTAGAAAACTACTTAACTGCGTTAAGCATTTTTTTAAATCAAAAGACAACACTTTTTTTTTATTTTCTTATCTGTTTCCAAGTTTTTCTAGTACGGTCGAAAATTTTGGAACTGCGTAAGTGTTTCGCAACTAATTTTGCAGCTTTTGTTTCGGTTTAGATTTCCAGGGTTGCATACCGGCCTTTAGTGTGGGGCCTAAAAAATTATTACTTACAAAGATTTTAGTTTTTCCGCAGAGAATTGGTGCAGATGCTATATTTTTTTATTGTTAGATTATAACCTACGTAGGCACACTACCCCGAATAGTTAAATATATATTTTTTAAATCTTATGACCAACGCTTTTGCCTTCAAATTACATCAATAATTATAAAGCCATTCGTTGGCATTGGAAAAATTGTCAGCTTCGTAATATATAAAAATATATTTATTTTTTACTCCAATAAAATATTACAAGCTCACGAGCTATAATGGATGTATATAATCAATCCTCTACGGAAAAGCTCTGTGAGCAAATGGTAAGTTACAAATGAGTTTAGGAGTTCTACACCTTGAACTGTTGGCGCGTCTGGCTAAATTTTCCAGATAATCTAGAATTCCTAAGATATTTTTATAAGTCAAGATCCTCGTTAAAATCGTATGCTTCGCTTATGCAAAATTTGTTATACTTTTTAGCACCAGTATATAAAGACCCGTAAGACTTTGCGCCGTCGTGATCAAAAGCAGAGTGGAGTGTTTTCAGATTTAGAGCCGCAAACCCAGCAATATCACACACAAACACGCCAGACTAAGTCTGATGCCGAACTGCAACACCTTCAAATACAACAACGTACCATGGATAAAGACTGCTCTTCGGAAGAGCTCCGAGAGCAAAGTTAATTGTAAGTTTTAATAAGTTTAGAAATACCACACTTTGAGCTATTTGAGCGTCCGCCCAGATCTTCCAGATAATCTAGATATCTAATGATATTTTTATAAACCAGGTTGCTCGATAAATCGTATGCTCCGCTTATGCTAAATTTTTTATACTTTTTAGCGCCAGAATAAGAAGACTCATAAGACTTTGCGCCGTCGTGATCAACAGCAAAGCTCAACATATGGAGTGTTCCCAGATTTAGAATCGCAAACCCAGCAATACCAAAAACAAAGACGCCAGACAAAGTCTGATAGCGAACTGCAACGCCTTCAAAAACCGCAACGTACCATGGAAGAAGGTTCCTCTTCGGGAGAGCTCCGAGAGCAAATGTCAAGGGTAAGTTTTAAATGAGTTTAGAAATACTGCACTTTAAGCTATTTGGGTGTCCACCTAGATCTTCCATATAATCTAGATTTCGAATGATATTTTTATAAACCAAGTTTCTCGATAAAATCGTATGCTCCTTGTTCAGCTTATGCTAAATTTATTTATACCTTTAAGCGCCAGAATAAGAAGACTTTACGCCGTCGTGATCAAAATCAAAGCTCAAAAGATGGAGTGTTGCCAGATTTAGAACCGCAAGCCCAGCAAAACAGAAACAAAGACGCCAGATAAAGTCTGATGCCGAACTGCAACACCTTAAAAAAACGCAGCTGGCTGAAGATCCTTTTTATAATTTTGGACGTAACATGGGCATGGTGAAAGATGCTGCCGTATCGACCGACACGGGCATGAATAGTTGTGGATCTACTTTCGGAATGAAAAAAAAGCTGAGTAAAAAATATGGGTCCTTAGCATTATGGCGTGGTTCAGACTTGAAGGACGTAGTGTACAAGCAAATTGCAGCGCAGCAACTGATAAGCGAGACAGTTAAGTCCATTAAAAAATTAAAGGGAGATCCAGAGCCAGAAGCCGGAAAACATAGCTCGGAGTCAGCCACAAAGAAGAAGGAAAATGCCAAACATAACATGGATACTTCCTTGGACATTGATGAAATTGTTAATTACCAGGTTTTCCTGCCGATTATGCGCAAGATTGAACGCATTCATGTAGAGCACGCCCGAGATAAGCAGGAAATGATTAAAGAAACTGAAAAGGCGCTAAATTCTATTAAGGATATCTGGAAAGATGACGATAAAAATTAGCGCATTATGTTACTTATGAGAAAAAAAAACAAACAGCAACCATAAAAACTAATACCAAAGATTATTTAAATTTATCAAGCACCAGAGATATTTGGAGAATTATAAAAAAATTAATTAAAGACAGAAATTATAAAAAAGTATCGCATAGTCAGACCGCGATAAATCAAGTTTTGGGAATAAAATAATGACATGGAAAGCCAAAATGTAACTTAGGATGAACAAAAAAAGAAGCAAGGAAGACCAAAAACCCAAAAACTAAAGATAAAGAAACAAAGAAGCCACGAATAATCACAACATAGTCAGGGTCCGATAAATGAAATTTAACAAATTATAACTAATTGCATAAAAATCAGGCATTACCTCTACTATCGGTTAGATAGGCCGCTATAATAAGAAAAATGTCGAAATTGCTATAAATAGTATAGCAAATAATCGATATTTGATTTAATGTGAGTATGATAATTACTGCATAACTAGAGATATAGATAAAGGGAAGCCAGGAAATAATTTGGGTGTTATAAACTAGAGCATTCCTAGATATAGGGATAAATAAATGGTTATTAATTTGATATACTTTAAATTCGGGAATTATAATAAATTGTATGCAAAAATCTTTAAATGTAATGATAGTAGATATACATAAAAAGTCAGATTGAAAGGAGTTATTCGATAGTAAGGCTGATATAAATGACATTTCGGAAATTAAAGTTTAATTGGATAATCAAACTCTTACAATAAAGTACCTATTTAAAACCAGATATCGAAACAAAAAAGTCGAAATAACCAGAACTACCGGAGAGTCAGGTCACAATATATCGAATTTAGGGATAGATATAATAGATAAGATTGGAAATTAAAAATTAGAGCTTAATTAGATATGGGGTAGGATCTAAGATACAAATAGTTACGAATAGTTACGAATAGTTACGAATTACTACAACGGAGAAACAGTTATACCATCATATATACAAGTTGCTATATTTTATGTTCCGAAAATACAATAAATTGAGTGCAAAAAACTTAAAATTTAATGTGTTTTACATAAAAATAAAGTCGGAATTAATCTAAATTATTGGTAGTCTGGCTGCTATAAAAGAAAAATACAGAGTGCACAGTTATTTGCACTATTGTGATGTGCTTCGAGAAGGTTAGCATCCTGTCGTGTTGAGATATATGCAGATCCGAGCACTGATATACCTTGAGAAGAGCTTCGTCTGTTGGTTAAGGTGACACTGGCGCACTTGCTGGTATTGATGCCGATATTCCAAATTAGCGCCCACTTCTCGAATCTGTCTGCTTATACTTGCAGGGTTTCTGTGGCCACACCAAGGGAGAAGCTTCTGATCAGCTCAGATGTATCGTCAGCATTGTTTACAATGAGGACATCGTTCTCCTCCACGACAGATACCAACTCTCGTGTTGGCATATCGACAGTGTAAATTGAATAAAGGGTGGGACCAAGTTCCCTACTTTGCGGAACACCAGCATACATTTTACTGTTGGTTGATTTTGCGCCGTCAACTGCTACACAAATCGTCCTTTTCTTAGGAAGCTGCTTACTATTTGAAACAGCTGTGGAGTAACATGGGGCTAATCCAAGAGCCCTGGATAAATAGAGGCAGAATAGCAAGCCTTAAAATACCAATCACTCAGGTAACCTATGACGTGGATGCTGTCAAACCAAGGCCTGTACTTGCCATTGATACCCATATTAAATTTTTGTCAAAATTTTTTACACGGCAACAGTATTTGTTGAAGCAATCTCAAGTGGAAATCAAATAGAGGTTGCCATAACCTCAGCTTACTTTCCAGGAGTCACAAACGAAGCACCATCACTGACCATCATCTAGTGGAATACCATAAGACCCACAATAAGACCTTAATAATTGGCTGTGATGCAAACGCTCAGAATACTGTCTGTGCCAGCCAAGAACTGGGGAAAATGCTCAGAATGACTAGAGTCTTACATAACCAGAAGCACACTTCTATTCAAATCGACAGAGGAACTGAACGCATCAGTCGAAATACTGACCGACTCCATAATTTCACGAATGGAATCCACTCAATGTGAAGTCCACAAGGAAGAGGGCACCTTGGTAAAATAAAGAACTTGTTACGTTGGGTCCAGAGTAAGACAGGAATTCAACGACGCAAATTAGAATAACACATGGGAAGAGTATAAAAAGTCCCGAACTTTATATAAAATTTAAGGAAAACAAAATGGAACTCATGGAAAAACTTCTGTGAGGAACTTAAATATGTCTCGATACACCGCTAGAATAGCTTCACAAACTCTTTCACTGAGCTTCTCCTTAAAATTAATTTCCCTGACGGTCGGATTAAGGCAACCAATGATAAAGTTTAAAGGGAATTAACTAACAACAATAACAGGGAATAAATTCTAGTATTATCAAGATAGTCAACTTAGAAAGGGTAGAATGGGCAATAAAGTTGTTCACACCCTTTAAATCACCAGGAACAGATGGTATATTCCCAGCCCTAATCACTAAAGGGACTTTGAGACTAATACGTATTATGGTCCAATATTGAGATCTACAGTAACATTGGGGTATGTTCCTAAGATATGGCGAGTGGTTAATGAAATTTTTTTTGCCAAAGGGAGGAAATAAATCCCCAGAATCTCCTAAGTCATACAGACCGAACAGCTTAACGTTTTCATGCTAAAAACCATGGAAAAGATTATAGACTGACTGATACGTAGGAGAAGAGGTTATATCTAACACTCCGCTAGACATGTTTCAATTTGCCTATCAAAAAGGCAAATCAACGGTCTCAGCGCTTCACACAATTGATCGAGTTATAAAAAATGCGATAAGCCTAAAGGAAGTTGCCTTATATGCGTTCATGGACATTGAAGTGGCTTTCGATTACGCGAACTATTCTATTGCTTTAAAATTGGCACTCTCCAGCAGAGGAGCAGATCCAACGATAGTAAAATGAGTAAGCAATGTGCTAAACCAAAGACAGATCACAGCATCTCTAAGACAAATCGAATTTAGCGTTCAAGTTGTAAAAGGATGTTCGCTGGGGGAGGTACTCTCACCTCTGCTATGGTCCTTAATAGAGACCCTCAATAACAGAGGGTACAAAACAATCGGATATGCAGACGACATATCAGTTAAAATCACAGACAACCATGAAGAAGAACTAGGCTTAATGCAAGGCACAACATAGGAGTGGTGTAGGAAGAGGGATTGTCAATCAATTCTACAAAAACCACTATTATCCATTTACGAGAAAAAGGGCGTTTCACATCCCCACATTAACAATAAATGAGATAAAGGTACCCCTAAAGATAGAGGTAAAATATCCAAGATTTATTCTGGAAAAAAAATCAAGTGGGGCGCACACTTTGATTCCGTAATCACAAAAGCCAAGAAAAATCTCTGGACTGCGAAACACCTTCTGGGAAAATCCTGAGGCCCGAGCCCCAAAACTACGTTCTGGATCTACACCGAAACGGTTAGACCCATCGTACTATATGAGGCAATGATATGGTGGGAAAAAACCAAACGAACCACAGCTATGTTTGAACTGAGTAAGCTACAGAGGTTAGCCTGCCTAAGAGTCACATGGGCAATGAGAACTACCACAAATGCTGTCATCACGCCACAAGTTTCTTCAGATGTGAGATTGTATGGTTTAAATCTGTCTTCCAGATTGTCTCCGAAAACGTTGGGCTTTGGAATTACCTGCCTTCTGTATTTGTTTGTGAGATTTCACAGAGGGCTAACTATGGCAAGGATATGGCTTATTCCAGCTAGCCTATGTTTACTAAGTACCTTAGTACAGACAGTTGGCCAATCTTTTCTGTATTGCATGCAGTCTCATATCCCTATTTTGGCGTATTCTCTTCTGACCCTCCTTTGAGACAAAGGAGAGCAGAATCAGTTTTTTAATTTTAAACAATAACAACAACAAAAAGAAGGCACACAAAAATAAAATAATAAATAAATAATAAATAAAAATAATTAATTTTTTTATCTTTTAGCCTTCTATTTTATATCTGTTATTGTTCAACATTAAAAAAATATTCAAAATAAAAATTTTTTCGCCTGGTAACTGAGCTCCGTACAGACCCAAAATTTAGTGAACCTTTTTTTTTTAATTTTTTGGAATTTTGAAAAATAACAAAAACAAATTGAAGGCAGGTAGTAAATGCGTTTTTAAAATTTTAATTTTTTATCTGCAGCTAAGATTTGTATCTCCTTCATACATAGCCAAGTGAATTAAATAATTCTCAATTTTTTGGAGGACAAGAAACAAATATATAAAAATTGTATAAAATAATAATAAATGAATACAACAAATGAAGTTAAAACGCGAACCCATTGAGTCGTTCCTCTCCACTCTTGTTACGTAAATACGTCTTAATTCTTCGTAATGTATTAAGAATTCGTAGGGATATTCGTTTCTTTATAGTGTGTTTAAAAATATCAATATTCAGACTCTCCATGTTGATTAACGTATTTCTATACTCACATATCAATGTGAACAAACAACACGAACTATAATTTTATACGTTTTTTTTTGACGAGATTCTCAAGAGCGTTCAAAGGTTTTGATCCCTGGATCCGTCCTTGCTCCCGACTAGTCGTATCAAGTTGAATCTGGTTGATGTTAAGTGGGCAAAGAATGTTAAATATTTAAGACTAATTTTGGAGAGTAAGTTGTCAACAAGAAAATAAGCATTTTAATTCCCCTATTGAACCCACTCATCAATAGAAATATTTTAGTCTCAATTTGAAAAAGAAATGGATCTATGTATACAAATACATTTTCAAGCATTATGGAGCCCCCTTCTGGGCTGATATAGCTAAATGTCACGATAATATGGAATATGTTAGAATTCAAGTTACACAAAACAAACTGTTAACAATGATTTTGAACCTTTCATGGAATCACTCTTCCATTGATCTACACACCAGGGCTAAAAATTGAGATCGTTTCAGAGAGGGTCAACCGTCCCACAATAATTTTTAGGATAGATGTACATATTCCAAGTTTACACATATTAATAATTTATTATTTAATACCTAGTTTAGTTCTCATAATGACACATGACGTCACTGCTGCCTAATCGATAACTTTACAATTTTTAACTAAGCAACCATCCATTGTAAGTAACAAGTGTGTCATGATTTATTTTGAAGTTTCAATTTTAATTTTAAGGTTTTTGTTCAGGTTTTTAGTCAGTCTTGTTATTTTCGTTGTACCAAGCAGTAGGAAAAGTACCCTGGTAAAAAAAAATTATTGTGTTAAAAAAAAAAAATTTAAAGTGTTCAAAAATATAAACATGATTTGTTTCGGTTAAAAAAAAAATATTAACAAAAAATTAAATATATGACAGCATCCGATGATGCAAAAGGAGTAGGTATAAACTAGGTAAGAACCGATTGTCTAGTATAAAAACCAAGGAGTTACAGGAGCACATTGTTCATTTTTTGATGTGTTCTTCGATTTCATTGGGTGGATAGAAATAAATGTCCCTGTAGTGGCACTTTTATGTTTGCCATAATCAATATTAAAGCTTTTTGTCTTCGTCTTCAGAAATGCAGAGCCCAAAACGGAATTAAAAACGCTATCGATAATTAGATACATATCTCTGTTTTCTAGCTGAACTCGGAGCTGGTAACGAAATGAGAGACGACGAATACGTGGATCTGTCATTTCAGATGCAATGTTAACGTCGGCAAATGGGGGATTGATTATCATACATATATCATCATCATATACTGACAATGATCCATCCAAGGGCGACTGTTGGAACAATGCAATTAACCAGGATGCATGATGTTGATGTTATTTTTCAAATGTTCAATTTTTAAAAAATATAGCTAACAATTAAGTTGGATTGAAAACATTTAGTTTATGTTGACTTTTTAAGCAATTAACATCATTTATCAAAATTTAATTTAATATAACTTTGTTATAGACGTGCTCGTGCCACAGCGTCTGTAGCGATGATATCGATGATCTACACCAACCAGATCACCTTCTCTTTTGAATATTTTAATTTGTTTATTTTTTATAACGGCATGAATCTGTCCACAGGTCGTCTGGTTCTAGGTGATCTCAAAGCCAATGGTACTTGTTGCCTGTACTCGCTGGGATGGTGTCGGCTGTACAGATTTCAGGAACTAGTGATGGTGCAAAAACTTCTGGTGGTTATGGTCATTATAAGTTTTGAAGGTGCAAGGATGCATATTGATGAATACTTAAATAAAAAAACAATAATATTGCAAAAAACTAAGCAAGACTGACAAACAGATTTAATCTGAAAATGGACTCCGAGCCACAACCTAATTTAAGACGTTGTCACGTCAAAAAAACATAAATCATCAAAATTATGAATTTAGATATATTCAAATAATTACATTATGTAAATAATAGGACGTATTATAATAAAATAATTATGAATTTATATTGAAGTTAAACCCGCTAAAAGTTATGATTATAATATTTATAGAAGACTTCTTAGAACTATAGAGGCAAATGGAGTTAGGCATTTATAAATTTCTTTAGTTTTATTGAATAAATAATTTTGTAATTATGGAATAGAGATTCTTTTAAGTTTTCTTTAAGTAGACTATAGGGTAACGCACGATTAGGAGTCTTTAATATCTACGCGGTAAAGACTCAAAAGGTAGGGTAGGGTTGAGACGCACCATGTTGACCAATATCCACGCAATCATACTTTATGAATGAAATTGTCCAATTTTGTCCGCTTGCATACATCTTTATAGCTATACGTAATGGAAGGGGCCACAATTTCTTTTATTTTTCTAATCCTTAGTCACCACCTAAGCTAATACTATAACATTACAAGATTCCAGATAATTTCTCTTTTTAAGCTATGAGATACCAAATAATTATCCTTTCGAAGTTGCGAGATACCGGATAATTACTTTTATTTTTACTTTCGAAAAGTTCAAAGTTCGATTTTAATACTATATCACACGTATCTATTGAACTTATATAACTTGCCTTTCTGAACAAGCTGAATGTTTACGCAAATGTTGCTTAAGGGAAGTAAGGATGGCATCGGCCAGACGGATTCCCCAAAAAAAGTGTGATCGTGTATCCATTTTTAAAGATGTTTGACGACGTTTAATCGCAACAAAAAAATATTTTCTAAAACCGTCTTGATCTTGTTCCTCTCTTGCTTTATGCTTAATTCAGCTCTTCGTCGTGATATGCGCAACAACAGGAACTGTGTTGGAAAGTTTTACTATAAATGTGAACATGGTGGTTAGTGATCGCTGCGATGAGGCTAAAATCTTCTCTGATAAGGTCTGAGCTGATTAAGTACGCAATAGCTATCTACATGGATTGCATGCGCCAACTTTTTAGGGGATTGTATTTCCTTATTGAATATAATGTCCTATCGAATACTTAATGCCGAAAGCATCGATTAGAGCTAATTATTGCTGTTTTGAGCTTGGGAAATCTTTCTTATATATGTGACATATTGATTCAGCGAAAGAGACAAAATGAAGATCTCTTCTATGATTTAATCATTGGTACACGCAGTGACATGATATTAGAGCCTGCATCTGCCACCTTTCACGGTTATAGACTTACATATGCCTTGACATTGGTAAGCGATCAAAAACGTGTAAGAGGCTCAGTTTTTCCATTTACGCCATTGCTACTGGGTTGTAATAGCGCAGTCTACATGGAAGGAAAGTACTTCGTAAGACGGCGACGCTTACAAAGTGATTTCAGTAAATGGTACCTCGTCAACACATGAAACACCCTTCATTCCACAAATAGAGCAATGTTTTTATTTAATATTCAATTATGTAAAAAAATTTCCAATATGTAGATAAATTCTTCTTCTTGTGTCATGTGTATAGGAACTTCAAATTCATTTACTGGCACTTTAAATTATTAAAATTAATAAATTAGTTTGGAATTCTTCTCAGTTTAAGCTGATTGTCGGCTTACCTTCTCGTCTTGCGCATTTTCTTCCTCATTATTCGGATCCTGCTTGATTTTCCAGTTTGGATCTTTAATTTGATCTATGGAACATCATCCTCGTTACAGTATGCCATATTTACAACTACATACATTAAGAGGAAAATTTAAAAATGTGTTACAGTTAAGGTGGTATGCTTAAAGGTAATACCCCGTTTCTTTACCCCAAAAAAAAGTAAAATTTCGTATTTCTAGCTCTAATAGTCTTAGGTGTTTATAAAGGTGGTGGACGGGCGGACGGACGGACGGGTGATATTCATTTTGGTATAAAGGACTTGAAATCTGCCACACCTCCTTCTGTTTAATTTTGCTCTTTTGCATTTGAAGCCAATACATTATTTTCGATATATTTTTTTAACTGCAAATTATTGATGTGGTCCTGTCCAATCTTTTTAACCATATAGAATAAGTTGATGGTACAGTTAGACTAGACTCGGGCAGTGAAGTCTGGGGAAGGCATTGTGGCTCGTACTTTTGCCTTGCCTCTCTCCTTACCCATCAAACATTCCCTTTAAACATTGATCTATACTCTATATTCCTGACCACATCCGATATAAGTCGCTCTTTACTTACCTTTGTATATAACAGGCGATAGATATTATTAAAAATAACAAAACAAAAGTTTAATTTTTCGGGCACCTTGAACTTTTTATGAACTTTTGTCTGCTGTCAAAACTGACACATAACAAAATAAGTTGGTAAACTGGTATTGTATTGCTTTGCTTAAACAATCGATTATAATTGGTTTATCGTTCCATCTGTACCACCACAAGACTATACCAAATACAAAGTAAAATTTTCTCTTTTTTGTACATATTTCGAAACTCTCATATGTGGTTTCAGTACTTTCTAGCGGTAGAAGAAGAAGGAAGAGAAATCGGTGATCTATTTTTTATCTACATATAAATAGCTGGACCAGGGGCGGATCCAGGATTTTGTTAAAGGGGTGTCCAGAGAAATCTGTCCAGAGAAATCCATCTTTTATAATTTTTATTATTATTATTCAGCCCGGATATGTGAGCGCGCGCCTTGAGACTCGGTTCGCGCGGAAACGAGCGACAAGTTTCAATCTATTTCTTTCCTAGTATAAAAAAAGCATATTGGTCATAGAGACGGTGGTGGGGAAATATGCCGCGCGGTCAAAATAAGGAAACGCGCTCATTTCTGCGTGCTTCGTCGTTGGTCGAAGCCATGATCGCTTCACGCGCTAATAATTTCCAGCAAAATCTAATGGCCACTCCGTGACGCAGCGCGTGAAGCGTACATTGCACGACAAAGTATGAAATATCTAAAGTTCCTTTTGGTTGCTCAAAAATTTTTTTCCACATATCATTGGCCCACAATATGCAGAACATTTTGCGATAAGAACTTGGAAAAAACCGCACGAAGAAAACCATTTTTCTTGCATTTGTTTATAAAAAAATAATGAAAAAGTATGTTATTTTCAACATTTTTAAAATTTTTCTGCGTCATTATTTAGAATAACTATTTGTAGCATTCCTCACCAAGTATTGTGAAATTGTAACAAGAACTATATTTGTAATGAATATTGTAATAAAAAAGTACCTAAATTTTCAACTACCAAACAAAATTATAAACAAATTGAATATCGGCGATATATTTGTTGATACGCAATTTATTTAATGAGAATATTTATTGCAGTATTCGCAACTTCATGAAAAATGAGGGGGCCACTTCAGAAATTTTTACTCATATACATATAAATTTGCAGATTTTAACTTTTTTTGTTTATATTTTTTTTTTGTTTAAATGTGCACCTAAAACATTATGCGAGTGTGTATACGATAGCAGGGAGTAGCAACGGACAACAGATCACCGAAGAGCAAATATCTTTGAACAGTGCATCGTATTTCTCAGCAAGTACAAAAACCGAAGAATAAACACCGATAGAAATACACAGTGGTCCAATCTGTTGTCTCGTTTGAAACCGAGCGATAAACGGTTCTGGAAACTTAGTCGCAGTTTAAGAGGTAAGCGTAAGAATCAAATTCCTCACCTACAAGTTGGAAACAAAAAACTTATTTCGGACAAAGAAAAGGCTGAAAACTTAGCAGATACTTTTGCACAGGTCCACAACCTCACGACCAACTTTTCACATTCTTTGGATTCAAAAATTGATTCAATAGCATTTAAGTTCAAATCTGAACCACCTAGTACCGAAAATATAGAACTTGTTACAATTAACGAACTGACTACTATTATATCGCAACTTAAAACTTCTAAATCTTCCGGATTGGACAAAGTCCTCAACATTTTACTCAAAAAGTTACATGAAAAGGCAATAAAATTGCTTTTAATAATATCTCACAGCTGCTTCCCATTGAATTACTTCCCACGAGCATTCAAGAAGCTATCGTCATCGCGGTTCATAAACCCAACAAACCTAAGAATGACCCAAAGAGCTACAGACCGATAAGTCTTTTGAGTAATCTGGGAAAGATCTTCGAAAAACTCATTCAATATCGAATAAACAATTTTGTTTCTACACATGGTACAATATCTAAAGGACAATTTGGGTTCAAAAAAGAACTTAGTACCGTTCACCAAATTAGCTGAATAGAAAATAAAATTTTAACTTACAAACGTCACAAAAAATCATCCGGTATAATTCTACTAGATATTGAAAAAGCATTCGATACTGTTTGGCACAACGGACTGCTCTACAAATTCATTCAAAAAGATTTGCCCAAGTATCTCTGTGGAATAGTAGCAGACTTCCTCGATAAACGTTCTTTTGCTGTCTCTGTCAATAACCCACTCTCTTCAATTAAATACATTCCTGCTGGATTACCTCAAGGTTCCATACTCTCTCCGCTTTTATATATAATTTATACATCAGACTTTAAGCCTCCAAAAGAAATCGATTTTGCCTACTATGCTGGTGACACAGCCCTAATCGCATCCAGTAAACTCACCAGCGCTCTTCTGAAAAAAATGGAAAAAAGTCTGAAAGCAACAAATATTTCTCTAAGTGGAAAATAAAAATAAATCACGAGAAAACTCAATCCATAATTTTCCCATACAACAAGTCCTACAAGCGGCTTCCATTAAGACAACTACAATTTGAAAATAATAATATTGTTATCCGAACCACGTCAAATACTTGGGTGTCATTCTCGATAAAAAACTCAGTTTCCAAAAACATATAGACGAAACTTGTGTAAAGGCAATGAAACCGCTGAGAGCCCTGTGGACACTCTTACATCGACGATCATTCCTAAATTTCAAGAATAAAAACTTAATTTTTAAATGCGTTCTAAGACCAATTTTATCATATGCCTCTCCAGTATGGTATAAAGCTGCTAACAGTCATTTGAAAAAAATGCAGATCATACAAAATAAATGTCTGAAAATTATAAACAACAAGCCCTGGAGATATTCCACGCGTTTGTTGCACCTCGAAACAGGAGATGAAAAATTCACAGATTTCATCATGAGACAGAACCTCAACTATTCTAACAAAATAACAAACTCTTCTTATGACATAATTAGAGAATGCAGAGAGATATCATAAGTACTTAAATACTAAGAACTGAAATTTACCAAACTGAAATTAATGATATATTGTCGACTATTGTGAAAATAGTCAACCATATACATTAATTTTTCAATTGAATGAAGGTTTTCCGTTTTTACCTTTAAAAATACTTATACTTTATTGTAAAAAAATTATTATTGTAATATAAATAAATTTTAATTTGCTGTAATATCTTTGATAAAACTCATAAAAATCTTGTGAATATAATTATGTATTAAAATTGAATTTTGGAAGAATAAATGAATTGAATTGAATTTATTAGAGAAATTAGAGAAAGCTTGTTGATGCCACAGTCGATATAGCAACGAATTAACTTTCGGAGGTTCTATAAAAAAGCAAGGACGATAAAAAACTAGGACGCCTATCACAAAAGCGGTTACCGATGGCAGCCCTTTGCGTCTTAAAAGGATTAAAGAAAGCATACCCACACCGCCTAATTCAAAACTACATCAGAAATAACCGGAGTAGATCAAGAAATTATCAAAAGATTGCATAATTTAAATATTCTCAACAGCAAGGAAAAAATAAACGGCAGCAAATTTGGTGAATATGCGACTAAGACTGCAGAGCTGCTAATGGAAAAATATCCGCGAAAGAAACTAGCTCCCACACTTCACAAAATTTTGGCAAATGGCCAATCTTTAATAGAATATCATTCGCGACACATGTAAGTCATCGGTATACAGGGTCGTGGAGGTAAATCCGGAATATATTCGTCGGGTCTCCTTTATTACAGCTTAGCACTAATCTGCAAAGATAGCGTTGCATTTCATGTTTAGGTGTTCCTTTTCAGTTACAGAGTAGACTTGATTGATAACGCGCAACGATGAGCCGAGAACAGGACCGCAGGGCAGCGATTCTGGAGTCACTACGCGCCGGGAAAACACCGAAGGAGATAATTCAATGGTTTGGATATAAAAACACAAGTTTATGAAATTAGCAAGAAGTTTCGAGATGCTGAAAAGAAAGACGAGGTTTCTTCAGAGCGAGCAAGCCACAATAAACGATCCGACCGAAAAAGAACTTCAGAATTTGTCGATGAATTGAAAAAGAAGATTGACGCCGATTCGGGATGCAGTATGAACAAGTTAGCTAAAGATATGGGCGGTCAACAATCAGTCTGACGGTGCACGAAGATCTTGGTTACAGATCTTATGAACTCAGAAATCGTCAGTTGTTGACTGACAAAAACAAAGAAGATCGAAGAGTTAAGAGTCAAGCACTCTTAAATGACATAAAGTCAAGAGCGCCGGCTACCTCAAGTTTTTTTCAGACGAAAAAAATTTCATTCAAGATAAAATAGTAAATCGTCAGAATGATCGATGGATCTGCCAAGATCCTGAACAAGTGCCTACTGTCATGCACACGAAATTTCCTGCTTCAGTCATGGTTTTGGGTGTCGTAAGCAGTGATGGGTACGTCATGCCACCCCACTTTTTCGAGCAGGGCTTCGGTTGAACGCCGAAGGTTTTATCGAAGTACTGAGATCAGTTGCGAAGCCTTGGATAGACCGAGGACCGCTGGAAGAGAATACGTGTTTCAGCAGGACTCTGCACCAGCTCACAAGTCCAGAAAGACTCAGGTTTGGCTGTACAAGAATATGCATCACCACTGGACCCCAGATTTGTGGCCACCGTCCAGCCCGGACTGCAATCCTCTCGACTACTACGTGTTGGGCGTAGTTGAAGGAGAGGTGAACAAGACATCTCACAACACAAAGTACGCCCTGAAGGCCAAAATCATGGATGTGATGACCAACATGAACAAAATGGAGGTGAAACGGGCCTGTTCTCGATTTCGGTCCAGGCTTGAGCGGGTAGTTGTGGCTGAAGGCGGCTATATTGAATAATTAGGATGTTCCGTATATGTACTTACTATGTAAAAAGTATTACTTGAATAAATAACATTTAAACATAATTATTGATAATATTAATTTTTCATTGAATTTTCCGGATTTACCTCGATTGGGAATAATGCGAATTTTGCTTTTAAATTTTGACCACATATTCTTGACTAGTTATACTAACAATTTATGTAACAAAAAAAGTCGATTTTTTGATCGGTCTAAATTGGATTCCCCCCTTAAAAGATTTACGGAACAACCAAAACCAAATTGGTGGCGCAATGATTTTATTATCTGTAGATTTTCGCCAAAGATTGGTGGTTCCACGCTCAACGCAAACTGATGAACTTAATGCATGTTTAAAGTCCTCCAATTTGTGGAATCATATCAATGTATTACATTTTAGCAAGGATATGCGTGTCATGTTGCAAAATGATCCATCTGGAGACATATTCTCTAAACAACTCATTGATATTGGTAATGTCAAATTTCCTATATACGCGCTGATTGGCCACCTTTCATGAGAGTTTTTGTCAGTTAACGCAATCAAAAGCTGGAATCATTCAAAAAGTGTTTCCAAATATTGTTCAAAATTACTTATTCTATGACTGGTTCAGTGAATGAGCTATACTGGCAGGCAAAAACACTGATGTAAATGAATTAAATTTCAAAATTCAAGATCACATTCCTGGCGATATGAGGGCATATAAATCAGTTGTTACGATTAAAAAATTACTGAACAACGTAATAGAAGCAATCATATTAAAAATAAAGTATAAAGAAGAAGACGCATCGCAATGATTCCAACTCTCTTTTTTTTTTTTTTACTAGCTGAAGCGGTGTCCCGAATAGCAGAATAAGTATTAAAAAAATTAAAGAATCGACTGTTGGGCGGTACGAAGTTCGCCGGGTCAGCTAGCATTTAATAAATTGATAATAAGCGTTCTTGAAAATTAATGTTATTTAGTAATTTTTATTTAAAAAAATTTAAATACAAATTAAATTTAAATACCTCTTGAACCAAGGTGAGTTTATGATGAACAATGACTGATATTTTTGTAGTGCCCACTTCATCACCCCTCCATCGTTGCCTAAAATATCCTTGAAGGATCAGTATAAAGGTTCCCACTAGGAAAAATATTGAATTTGGACATCTTTTGAGCAAGGAGATGTATTATGTATATTGATTGGAGTGCTTTTGAATCTACCCGCTTACACAGTTCCATCGACACGTAACAAGTCCTTGGATGGTCAACATTAAGGATCTCTCTCAAAAAAAAAATAATGGAATTTAAATGTTGAATCAGTGATCTGTAAAAGTGCTTGTGAGAAAGCCGCAGTTACCAAGACTCATTTTAAATATTTATTAGGCAATATACCAACTAGTTGCAAAGATCTCCGGAAGCCAACAAAGACATTCTCAACCAGTCAGAGACGCAGATGGAAATCTCATAGCCAATGAGGACGCTCCAATCCGTAAATGGTGGCAACATTTCATGGAAATCAGCCAAGTCGAAATGAGGTGTAAAGAGACATTGCGCGAACAAATGGGAAACCCAGCCGAACTTCTGCAAGGAGACACCCAGCTGATGGCGAAAATATTGCGCCCACACTTCGCTTGCATATGGCAGAACGAGCGTATTCCAGATTCCTGGAAAAGCGGAATCATTGTGAAGCTAGCTATGAAAGGAGACCTAAGTGACTGCAACAATTGGAGAGGAATCACATTGCTCAACACGAGCTACAAAATACTAGCCACACTATTGAACGAAAGCCTTCAGGAAAAAATTCGGATTACAATTCAAGATGAACAGGCAGGATTTAGACTACACAGGAGTTGCGTAGACTAAGCAAACACACTTCGCATGATTACCCAACTGGCTATGGAATGGCGAGCTTCGCTGTACCTCCTGTTTATCAATTTCAAGAAGGCTTTCGACTCAGTAGACAGAGCAGCAATGTTGCGAGCACTTGCAAGGAAAGGAGTACCATCCAACATCATAACAATAAGAAAAGCAATGTATGATGATGCGGACCTGGCGGTACTGCATAACCTTTCCAAACGAACATATTAATATATATGTACGAATTATATGCGGGATATTCTGGCTAAATAGAACATCAAATTCAGAGCTGTAATGTATCGTTTTTGAGTCCATCCCAAATCAGGACACGTCAATGGACATAGATAGGTCATGCTCTTAGAAAAAACCAAGCAGCATTGTTAGAATGGCACTAGGCTGGAATCCCCAAGGAGCCAGACGAGTACGACGACCTGGCAGAGAACTAGCACAGCAAAACATAGCATGGATTACAGCTAAATAACAACAACGCAAAAAAGAGTCCCAAGGAAAGCTCTTGTAGAGGCCCTAAGCTCCCAAGAGGAGTAAAACCGGAATAAAAGATGAAATCAGTAGACACACTCCAGACATAATGAAGTATTAAAAATAAACAATTTAATTTATTCCTTTTATTAAACACACAAACAGTCACAAGGATCTCTTTATTTTAGTTCAACTATGCGAAGGAATATAATCTCGCTTAATTATTACCAGTTTTAGAGTAAAGTTGGAGAGATCATATTAATATGACACACATTTATTTAGTTAAGCTCCAAAAATTGCTTATTATTCTAATAAAATGTTCCCTTTCAAAATACTAAAAGTACAACCAAAAAATATATATATATAGAGTACAAAATAGTTTGTTAAGTTAAGGTTGAGCGGGAACGGACAATAGTGTTAAAAAATTTTGGAATAAGCTTTAACTGCTTACCCAAAACTCTTTTTGCTCCATGCCTCCATCGAGCAAAGACCACTCTTCTAATGACGTCGGGGACCGTCTGGGCGCCCCAAATAGGATTTTAGGGCCGCAACTAACTCGGACTGCTCGGAGGACTGTTTTTTGTTGTCCTTGCGTTCCTGATCGCGTTTCAGCTGCTTGCAAAGCTTCTTCAGCTGTTTGCGTTCTCTTTTGTCGGATTTGCTCTCACCGCTATTGTCATCCTCCTCCGAGGAGTCGTCGCGCTTTTTGCGACTCTTCAGCTCCTCGCATTGTTTGAGCGGCATTGCCAGTTCAGCATCCTCGTCGGACTTGGTGGTGGTTGTGGAAGTGGGCTTGGGTGTAGTAGTGGTGGTTGTAGTGGTACTGCTTGAACTGCCTTTCTCAGGCATGGGAGTGGTTGTTGTGGTTGTAGTGGTCTTACGTGTTGTGGTCGTCGTTGTTGTTGTTGTGGACTCTGCAGCAGGAGCTGTTATAAATCGCATGTATTTAGTTTAAGAGTATCTACAGATGTCCGACCCCCTCCCAGGAAAAAATAGGCCTTACCCAAGCTCACCGGTCTTCACATAACCAAAACAGTAGCTGTCCAACAGCACCCAGGTGAAAATAGTTGCTTTTTGCATTGTAAATTTTTCAAGATGATTTGCCTCTGGCGGTCTATGAGCAACTAAATTTAAATCGAGTTAGATCTCTTGACTATATATTCGAAAGCCTTGACATCTGACGTTAAGTTACGACTCTGACAACTTTAACCTTATCAATACAGTGAGATATTGTAAGACTAACATTCATAAAGACTGGTTTTAAATACGAATCTAAAACTTATGAATCTAAATTAATTAGCAAATATTTGATTTTTAATTATTTCTAGGGGACTTTTTTTCGGCACGCTACGCACAACTCTATAAGGTATTTTGTTGTTATGTTTAAGTCACGTGTAGCGTATGCCAAAAGTTGCACTATTCGGTTTTGCTCAACTTTTGACTTACTTCATTCATTTTCAATTGATTTTCAAGAAGTCAAACAGTTTGTTTATAAAAATATACATAGTTTACTTTTTTTTTTTGATAAAATTAAATTAGCAAAACTTGACATAACGATATAATGCCTATTTGTTAGTGTGTTCTGTTATTGAGGAGAAACTATTTTTATTTTTACTTTGAAAAAAAAAATTTGTTTTCTTTAAAAAGAAACGCATTTTAATGACTCCCATAGAGAGAAGAATTGAAACATCTTTAGCTATTACAGATTGCGACAATTAAATTTTGTTCTTCGAATTTAAAGCTTTTCAGTCACTTAATTCAGCCGATAGAGATAGATATTGGAAGACTTGTATATTAGCTAATTTGGGTAGCTGGGGATGAATTTATAACCTTTTTTGCTGTGGGGTTGCTGCCCTGGGCTCCACGAGTTTTCCAATAAGTTCGACAATGTTATTTTAGGCACCACACTTTTTATACCCTGTACCGTATGGTACAAAGAGTATATTATGTTTATGTTAGCCGAAAATGTATGTAGCATACAGAAAGTGACGTCGGAGACCCCCAAAGTTATCTAAAGTATGATCAGGGTGAATAAAGAAATCGATACACCCATGTTCGTCAGTGCATTTGTCGTCTAGATATCATTGTAGAAGATAGAGTAACCAAACTTTGACATTAGATCCCTTAGGAGACAAGTTTATTTAGAGGCCCTCGAAAAAAATAAAAAAATTTTATATGGATAATTCGTATGTTTATGAAGATATCGTAACCAAATTCGGTACTCAATAGTTTTTTATGGTTAAAAGTAATTATAAGAATATAGTTAAATGTTAATTTTTTGTTGAAGTTGGAAAAAAAATTAATGGGAAATAAGTACAAAAAAAAATAAAATTGGATTCATCTCCAATATTAAAAAAAAATAAAAATAAATAAAATAAAAAAAATGTGGTGAATTTTACATGGTTATTGCCATGCCATTAAACTACCGGGATTCGAACCCAGACCGGCGGTGCTACGGACGTAAGTCCTAACCACTACACCATCACCGGCGGCAACAATCATGCAACTATTTGCACACTTAAGCTGCATGTGCCATCTCTAATTTTTCTGTCCCCACTAGCAACCAAATATTTGACTATATCTTGGACATGAGCATTATTTGAAAGATGTTGCTTTGTTGTGTTTAACATATCATTAAAAAATCTGTATAAAGCGCTTAGTTTAGTTTATATAAAATTCAAAAATATATCTTCAGCTGCAATTGTTTCGTATCGATGCGCTTGTCGATAGTTATTTTTCGATAAATTCAACACGGGCATAACTTGAAGTTAGCTGCGGCATCAACAATTATTTATAGCGTAAATAAAGTAAGAAAAAAAAACAAAGCAAAAAGTGGAACCAGCTCGATTAATCATAGTGACCACTGTGCGCCGCTTATGCTCTGCTGCTGCTGCGTCTGCGCCGACGATGACGTCAGTGCGACGCTTGCGTTGGCGTTGCACTTATGAAAATCCAGAATAGCCCAACATGAGCAGCGCTGCCATTAATCAATTAACGATTAATCCCGTCAATGTTATTCAAAAATGTATTTCAAATTTTTTGCTCCTGATTTTTAATATTTTTGCTATTGATTTTATAAACAGCTGTAAAGTATTAAATGATTCTGAATTTATTTTTTGTTATGGTATTTTGAAAAAACAATAAACATATAAAAAAATACCTTTTAAAAGCTTTGAAGGCTTATACTTTTGTAATTATTTGCAAAAATGCATTAAGTGCCTCAAGATAAGCATTATAATTGCTGAATATTATTATTATTGACACTAGATTTTAACTTTAATTGTATCGACTAGTATCGATTAATAGGTATTGAAAAACGTATAGCATAAGAACCCTGTTAGAATAAGAACCATGCAATAAATTTTCACTTCCGTTTTAAAGATCATGTTGAATACATCACAATAACCCTCTCCAAAAACAACTTGTTTTGCAAACATTTGTATTTACTCCCCCTATTCGCATATATCTACTATAAAAAGCTTAGCATAGTCCACTCTAAAATTTTGTTAGTTATTTACTTATTAAGTTACTTACTTTTTAGAATGTTTGCTCATATTTTCTAAACTTCTTAGAAATCTTAAGTAACTTAATTTGTTTAGAAGTGCTATTGAAGAATCACACAATTTTATAATACACAACATTTTTGAGAATAGTTGAAATCATTTTTAATACTAACGTGTTTAAGATTTATGCTTTTCATAACGAAACCATTTTGTATTTCTTTGTTTATTGGCTATATAATCGATAGGTCAAAACAAGAGATTGAATATTTTTCACTTGCGTAAAAACAAGATAGGTTTTTTTTTTATCATAATTTAATTTTTAAAAAACAATGCAACAGCTCTTTAGTCCTGCAACAAGTTCATGCTATTGGGCTAAACCAGTCAAAACTGAGTTGCCTTGAAATAAAATAAAATATTTTTTCTAATTCGTCTCGTTCTTTGCATATAAAATATGTTTTATAAAATAATGTGCCAGAAATCTCTTTTAGGGAAGATAGAATTGGTAAAAATTTAATGTTTATTTTAATTAGGTAAGTTTTATGTGAACTACAATCATGTGTATTCTTGTGCTTGACACCAAAATCATTGAAATCGGCTTTAGCCCAAAATTTTAGAAACCATCTTTAACTTGGATTAAGCTGAACTTTTAAGCATTTTTTTACATTTTTTAAAGCGTCAAATCTCGCCTTTTTATGGTATTTTATGTATTAATATTATTATTGAGTCGATGGCCCTAGCAGCTAGCACTCTTTTTTTGTTAGTTATATTATAATTTTTTTGTATAATAATTAATATGTATAAATAAATAAATTATTATTAAACAATTCCTTACTAGGCTTAGAGTGAGGTTAGTAAATGTTTTATGCAAGATTTGGTTCAAGTATTCTATTTAAAATGTAATGGACTCTCTTCTCGTAGTTTTCCTTACTTTTTCGAAACTTTGCTTTTTAATAGCCGGTATTGTAGGCTCGATATTTTTCTTCAGTTGACCCAAAGCACGCCTTAAAAATACTTAAAATATATGTAAATCGCCATTTTCGGGATACAGAGGGAATGACTCCAATAAACTGATAGCTTTGGCAAATCCAGAACTTCCAAAACCATTGTAGCGTAGTTTCTTTCAGAATATATTTATTTTAGCTAAACTGTGCATAAATATAATTATCCCATGGATGAAAATAGAAACTCAAAGGAGTTACGTAAATTACACTTAAGTCCGTGCAGAAAACATCAATGCTAAATGTGTTATAAGTCGAACAGCTCTAATCTTTATGCGTACACCTAGAACTTGGAGACTTTAATTAAAACTCTCCAGAGATAAAATGTGAAAACTTTTGTTGCAAATAAGTTTTAAGGCTCTATGCAATGAAAAGTTGTTAAATTTACCTTCAAAATTAAAAGAGCCAAGGCTTTATTAAGTTTCCATACAATTTTAATTTAAAACACAATCCCGTTTTAAGGCCGGTATGCAGTTCCAAAATTCACAATCTAATTAGTTACTGCCGTAACGACCAGTGTCTACATATTAACCAACGTGCTAGATTTTTATCGGATTTTGGTATTTTTGTGGTATTCATTGGAAATTGGTTGTAATCGCTGATTTCTATAAAAATTAGTAAATGGCTTTAAAAAATTTCTGGAAACAATTTTTTCTACGAAGTTTTTGTTACACCCATAATAATATGCTTCTCTTAGTATTGAATGTTTGTTGCTACTGCTAGCGCCATCTAGTGAACTTTGATTGCGTCCTCTTGCGTAAGGCGTTGGTTAAATCGTATGACAAGACTGTTTTTAAGGCGTATATGCAGTAGCAAAAGTTACGGCCGTCAATTTAAACAAATTATTATTAAAGTGTGCCAAATAAGACAAAAGTGACATTTTTTAATCGATTTATTAGCAAAACAGGTCACAATAAATAATAAATAGCAAACGGCCTTTTCTTTCTCCCCAACAGGCCTAACGACTTTCGGCCTGGCTTTCGATTTTTTCTACCAGCAATTATTTATGCTTGTAAATTACAACAAAACAGTGCTGCCTACATTTAGAAAACTACTGATGCCATCTTACGTTAAGTATTTTTTAAAATCATAAGACAACACTGTTTTTTTTTATTTTGTTATCCGTTTCCAAGTTTTTCTAGTACGGTCGTAAATTTTGGAGCTGCCTTTATCTGCGTAAGTGTTTCGCAACTAATTTTGCAGCTTTTGTTTCGGTTTAGATTTCCGGGGTTGCATACTGGCCCTTAGGTGTGGGGCCTAAAAAAAATTATTGCTTACAAAGATTTTAGTTTACAATATTTTTTTATTATTAGACTAGAACCCACGTAGGCACACTACCCCGAATAGTTCAATATATATTTTTTTTAAATCTTATGACCAACGCTTTTGCCTTCAAATTACATCAATAATTATAAAGCCATTCGTTGGCATTGGAAAAATTGTCAGCTTCGTAATATATATAAATATATTTATTTTTTATTCCATTAAAATATTACAAGCTCGCGAGCTATAATGGATGAATATAATCCATCCTCTACGGAAAAGCTCTGTGAGCAAAAGTCACTGGTAAGTTTCAAATGAGCTTAGGAGTTCCACACCTTGAACTGTTGGCGCGTCTGGCTAGATGTTGCAGATAATCTAGAATTCCTGAGATATTTTCATAAGCCAAGTTCCTCGTTAAAATCGTATGCTCCGCTTATGGCAAACTTTTTTTTTTTATACTTTTTAGCGCCAGTATATAGAAGACTCGTAAGACTTTGCGCCGTCGTGATCAAAAGCAAAGCTCAAAAGATGGAGTGTTGTCAGACTTTAGAGCCGCAAACCCAGCAATATCCAGACACAAAGACGCCAGACTAAGTCTGATGCCGAACTGCAACGCCTTCAAAAACAACAACGTACCATGGATAAAGACTCCTCTTCGGAAGAGCTCCGAGAGCAAAAGTCAAGGGTAAGTTTTAAATGAGTTTAGAAATACTACACTTTGAGCTATTTGAGCTTCCACCTAGATCTTCCAGATAATCTAGATTTCTAATGATATTTTTATAAACCAAGTTGCTCGATAAAATCGTATGCTCCTTGGTCAGCTTATGCTAAATTTTTTATACTTTTTAGCGCCAGAATAAGAACACTCGTAAGACTTTGCGCCGTCGTGATCAAACGCAAAGCTCAACATATGGAGTGTTCCCAGATTTAGAATCGCAAACCCAGCAATACCAAAATCAAAGACGCCAGACTAAGTCTGATGCCGAACTGCAACGCCTTCAAAAACAACAACGTACCATGGATAAAGACTCCTCTTCGGAAGAGCTCCGAGAGCAAAAGTCAAGGGTAAGTTTCAAATGAGTTTAGAAATACTGCACTTTGAGCTATTTGAGCGTCCGCCTAGATCTTCCAGATAATCTAGATTTCTAATGATATTTTTATAAACCAAGTTTCTCGATAAAATCGTATGCTCCTTGTTCAGCTTATACTAAATTTTTTTATACTTTTTAGCGCCAGAATAAGAAGACTTTGCGCCGTCGTGATCAAAAGCAAAGCTCGAATAGATGGAGTGTTCCCAGATTTAGAATCGCAAACCCAGCAAAAACAGAAACAAAGACGCCAGATAAAGTCTGATGCCGAACTGCAACGCCTTAAAAAAACGCAGCTGGCTGAAGATCCTTTTTATAATTTTGGACGTAACATGGGCATGGTGAAAGATGCTGCCGTATCGACCGACACGGGCATGAATAGTTGTGGATCTACTTTCGGAATGAAAAAAAAGCTGAGTAAAAAATATGGGTCCTTAGCATTTTGGCGTGGTTCAGACTTGAAGGACGTAGTGTACAAGCAAATTGCAGCGCAGCAACTGATAAGCGAGACAGTTAAGTCCATTAAAAAATTAAAGGGAGATCCAGAGCCAGAAGCCGGAAAACATAGCTCGGAGTCAGCCACAAAGAAGAAGGAAAATGCCAAACATAACATGGATGACTTCCTTGGACATTGATGAAATTGTTAATTACCAGGTTTTCCTGCCGATTATGCGCAAGATTGAACGCATTCATGTAGAGCACGCCCGAGATAAGCAGGAAATGATTAAAGAAACTGAAAAGGCGCTAAATTCTATTAAGGATATCTGGAAAGATGACGATAAAAATTAGCGCATTACTTATGAGAAAAAAACAAACAGAAACCTTAAAAACTAATACCATAGTCAGGCACCGACAACTAGGAAAAAACAAAAAATGTTAGTCAGTTCGCGATAATTTAGCTTCGACAATTATACAAATTAGATGCCCAAATCTCAACGAGAAATGCGAGTAAAATAAAAACATTCAATAGTCAAATCACGAAAAATTTAATTTCAGATAAGAAAGTAGGGAACCCCAAAGATTATTTAAATTTATCAAGCACCGGAGATAATTGAAGAATTATAAAAAAATGAAATAAGGACAGAAATTATACTATCGCATAGTCAGACCGCGATAAATCAAGTTTTGGGAATAAAATAATGACATGAAAACCCAAAATGTAACTTAGGATGAACAAAAAAAGAAGCAAGGAAAACTAAAGATAAAGAAACAAAGAAGCCACGAATAATCACAACATAGTCAGGGTCCGATAAATGAAATTTAACAAATTATAACTAATTGCATAAAAATCAGGCATTACCTCTACTATCGGTTAGATAGGCCGCTATAATAAGAAAAATATCGAAATTGCTATAAATAGTATAGCAAATAATCGATATTTGATTTAATGTGAGTATGATAATTAGTGCATAACTAGAGTATAGATAAAGGGAAGCCAGGAAATAAATTGGGTGTTATAAACTAGAGCATTACTAGATATAGGGATAAATAAATGGTTATTAAGTTGATATACTTTAAATTCGGGAATTATAATAAAATAAAACTTAAAATTTAATGAGAGCAGATATACATTAAAAGTCAGATTGAAAGGAGTTATTCGATAGTAAGGCTGATATAAATGACATTTCGGGAATTAAAGTTTAATTGGATAATCAAACTCTTACAATAAAGTACCTATTTAAAACCAGATATCGAAACAAAAAAGTCGAAATAACCAGAACTACCGGAGAGTCAGGTCACAATATATCGAATTTAGGGAAATATAATAGATTAGATTGGAAATTAAAAGCTAGAGCTTAATTAGATATGGGGTTAGATCTAAGATACAAATAGTTACGAAGTACTACAACGGAGAAATAGTTATACCATCATATATACAAGTTGCTATATTTTATGTTCCGAAAATACAATAAATTGAGTGCAAAAAAATTAAAATTAAATGTGTTTTACATAAAAGTAAAGTCGGAATTAATCTAAACTATTGGTAGTCTGGCTGCTATAAAATAAAAATAAAGAGTGCACAGTTGTTTGCACTATAGCTATGTGCTTCGAGAAGGTGAGCCTCCTATCCTGTTGAGATATATATAGATCCGAGCACTGATATACCTTGAGAAGAACTTCGTCTGTTGGTTAAGGTGACCCTGGCGCACTTGCTGGTATTGATGCCGATATTCCAAATTAGCGCCCACTTTTCGAATCTGTCTGCTTATACTTGCAGGGTTTCTGTGGCCACACCAAGGGAGAAGCTTCTGATCAGCACAGATGTATCGTCAGCATAGGTTGCAATGAGGACATCGTTCTCCTCTGCGACAGATACCGACTCTGATGTTGGCATATCGACAGAGTAAATTGAATAAAGGGTGGGACCAAGTACACTACCTTGTGGGAGGCCAGCCCACATTATTCTGCTGGTTGGTTTTGCGCCGTCACCTGCTACACAAATCGTCCCATTTCTTCGGAAGCTGCTTACTATTTGAAACAGCTGTGGAGTAACATGGGGCTAATCCAAGAGCCCTGGATAAATAGAGGCAGAATAGCAAGCATTAAAATACCAATCACTCAGGTAACTTATGACATGGGTGCAGTCAAACCAAGGGCTGCACTTGCCATTGATACCAATATTAAATTTTTGTCAAAATTTTTTACACGGCAACAGTATTTGTTGAAGCAATCTCAAGTGGAAATCAAATAGAGGTTGCCATAACCTCAGCTTACTTTCCAAGAGTCACAAACGAAGCACCATCACCGACCATCATAGGTCTAGTGGAATACCATAAGACCCACAATAAGACCTTAATAATTGGCTGTGATGCAAACGCTCACAATACTGTCTGTGCCAGCCAAGAACTGGGGGAAATGCTCAGAATGTCTAGAGTCTTACATAACCAGAAGCGCACTTCTATTCAAATCGACAGAGGAACTGAACGCATCAGTCGAAATACTGACCGACTCCATAATTTCACGAATGGAATCCACTCAATGTGAAGTCCACAAGGAAGAGGGCTCCTTGGTAAAATAAAGAACTTGTTACGTTGGGTCAAAGAGTAAGACAGGAATTTAACGACGCAAATTAGAATAACACATGGGAAGAGTATAAAAAGTCCCTAACTTTATATAAAATTTAAGGAAAACAAAATGGAACTCATGGAAAAACTTCTGTGAGGAACTTAAATATGTCTCGATACACCGCTAGAATAGCTTCACAAACTCTTTCACTGAGCTTCTCCTTAAAATTAATTTCCCTGACGGTCGGATAAACGCAACCAATGATAAAGTTTAAGTGGCATTAACCAACAACAATCTCAGGGCAATAAATTCTACTATTATCAAGGTAGTCAACTGCGAAAGAGTAGAATGGGCAATAAACTTGTTCACACCCTTTAAATCACCAGAAACAGATGGTATATTCCCAGCCCTAATCACTAAAGGGACTTTGAGACTAATACGTATTATGGTTCAAATATTTATATCTAGTCAGTAACAGTGGGATATGTTCCTAAGATATGGCGAGAGGTTAATGTAATTTTTCTGCCAAAGGGAGGAAATAAACCCCCAGAATCTCCTAAATCATACAGACCGAACAGCTTAACGTCTTTCATGCTAAAAACCATGGAAAATATGCTACCTAAGAGAAGAGGTTATATCTAACACTCCGTTAGACAAGTTGCAATTTGCCTATCAAAAAGGCAAATCAACGGTCTCAGCCCTTCTCACAATTGTTCGAGTTATAAAAAATGCGCTAAGCCTAAAGGAAGTTGCCTTATGTGCGTTCATGGACATTGAAGTGGCTTTCGATTACGCGAACTATTCTATTGCTTTAGAATTGGCACTCTCCAGCAGAGGAGCAGATCCAACGATAGTAAAATGAGTAAGCAATGTAAGCTAAACCAAAGGACAGATCACAGCATCTGTGAGACAAATCGAACTTAGCGTTCAAGTTGTAAAAGGATGTCCGCAGGGGGAGGTACTCTCACCTCTGCTATGGTCCTTAATAGAGACCCTCAATAACAGAGGGTACAAAACAATCGGATATGCAGACGACATATCAGTAAATATCACAGACAACCATGAAAGGACAATTAGGCTTAACGCTTAATAGACGCCTTAGACACAACATAGGAGTGGTGTAGGAAGAGGGATTGTCAATCAATTTTACAAAAACCACTATCATCCATTTACGAGAAAAAGGGCGTTTCACATCCCCACATTAACAATAAATGAGATAGAGGTACCCCTAAAGGTAGAGGTAAAATATCCAAGATTTATTCTGGAAAAAAACTCAAGTGGGGCGCACATCTTGATTCCGTAATCACAAAAGCCAAGAGAAACCTCTGGAATACGAAACAGCTTCTCGTAAAATCCTGAGGTCTGAGCCCCAAAACTACGTTCTGGATCTACACCGAATCGGTTAGACCCATCATACTACATATATGGGGCATTGGTATGGTGGGAACAACCAAACGAACCACAGCTATGTTTGAACTGAGTAAGCTACAGAGGTTAGCCTGCCTAAGCGTCACATGGGCAATGAGACCTACCCCAACTGCTGCCATGGAAGCACTACTAAATTTACCATTGGTACACCTAGCAATACAGGAAGACGCTGCAATGCAACACTCAATCCAGGTAAGAAAAATTCAAACCAGGGATATCTCAACGCTCATCATATCAAATCCTGATAGGCAAATGATCATACACGTACAACTGGAAAGAAAAATTCAAACCAGAAATCTCAACGGTCATCTACAAATCCTGATAGGCAAATGATCATACAAATACAGTAATCAACTCTATCAAGAGATACAAAGTCATTTTTCCGACAATAATTTTTAGGATAGATGTACATATTCCAAGTTTACACATATTAATAATTTATTGTTTAATACCTAGTTTAGTTCTCATAATGACACATGACGTCACTGCTGCCTAATCGATAACTTTACAATTTTTAACTAAGCAACCATCCATGGTAAGTAACAAGTGTGCCATGATTTATTTTGAAGTTTCAATTTTAATTTTAGTAGGTTTTTGTTCAGGTTTTTAGTCAGTCTTGTTATTTTCGTTGTACCAAGCAGTAGGAAAAGTTGCCTGGTAAAAAAAAATTATTAAGTGTTAAAAAAAAAAAATTTAAAGTGTTCAAAAAATATAAACATGATTTGTTTCGGACTAAAAAAAAAATATTAAAAAAAAATTAAATATACGACAGCATCCGATGATGCAAAAGGAATAGGTATAAACTAGGTAAGAACCGATTGTCTAGTATAAAAACCAAGGAGTTACAGGAGCACATGGTTCATTTTTTGATGTGTTCTTCGATTTCATTGGGTGGATAGAAATAAATGTCCCTGTAGGGGCACTTTTATGTTTGCCATAATCAATATCAACGCTTTTTGTCTTCGTCTTCAGAAATGCAGAGCCCAAAACGGAATTAAAAACGCTATCGATAATTAGATACATATTTCTGTTTTCTAGCTGAACTCGGAGCTGGTAACGTAATGAGAGACGACGAATACGTGGATCTGTCATTTCAGATGCAATGTTAACGTCGGCAAATGGGGGATTGACTATCATACATATATCATCATCATACACTGACAATGATCCATCCAAGTGCGACTGTTGGAACAATGCAATTAACCAGGATGCATGATGTTGATGTTATTTTTCAAATGTTCAATTTTTAAAAAATATAGCTAACAATTAAGTTGGATTGAAAACATTTAGTTTATGTTGACTTTTTAAACAATTAACATTCATTTATCAAAATTTAATTTAATATAACTTTGTTATAGACGTGCTCGTGCCACAGCGTCTGTAGGCGGAATCATCGGGTGTTAGTCTCTCAAGCGATGATATCGATGATCTACACCAACCAGATCTCTGTGTAACACCTTCTCTTTTGAGTATTTTAATTTGTTTATTTTTTATGACGGCATGAATCTGTCCACAGGTCGTCTGGTTCTAGGTGATCTTAAAGCCAGTGGTACTTGTTGTTCTGTGCCTGTACTCGCTGTGGATGGTGTCGTCTGTACTGATTTCAGGAACTAGTGATGGTGCAAAAACTTCTGGTGGTTATGGTCATTATAAGTTTTGAAGGTGCGAGGATGCATATTGATGAATATTAAACATTAATACTTAATTGTAATCGACTAATCATCGATTAATAGGTAATGAACAACGTAGTCCTAAGAACCATGTAAAATAAGAACCATGTTAGAATAAGAACCCGGCAATAAATTTCACTTCCGTGAATACATTACATTGGCGACGAGGTCAAATAAAAAAAATAAATCAACTTTAAATAAAGTGCAAAACTGTAAATACAGAAGCAAAAAAAGTGACTTAAATAAAAAAACAATAATATTGCAAAAAACTTAGCAAGATGCCGACTGACAAACAGATTTAATCTGAAAATGGAAGCTGCAAGTGTACCAGAATTTGTCCCTGGAGAAATAACTTGGCTTATTTGGAGAGAGCGTCTGGATATTTACCTGTGTGAGATGGGCTGCACGGATGCAAATATGTGCAAGGCGGTATTATTAAGGTCAGTTGGACATAGTTGCATAACCTATGCAGTCCCGTCCTGCCCCCTTCAAAATCATTTGAGGAGTTATGTGAGATGCTACATACGCACTTCACACCGCCCGTAATAACATTCCACAAACTCAGAAAGTTCCATATGGAAAATAAGTCCGAGGATGAAACTGTATCTGCTTGGCATGCACGAGTGAAGCAATTGGCACTTAGCTGCAAATTTGGTCCACATTTAGATGCATTTGTATTGGACAAATTCATCATCGGCATGCCAGCGAACATGTTTAAAAAGTTTTGCGAGGAAGATGAGTCCATAACGCTACAAAGCATGCATAACATTACAAAAGGCGCTTATAATGGAAACAAAGATGACAACAAAATCTATTACTGGAGCTCCTGAAAGTGCAGACACGATCAATTATAAAAGAAAAAGAAACCGTGAGTACTTTGTGGGTGGCGCAACCATGCCTCCAATGTATGCAAATATAAAAATAGCAATGCCACAACTGCAATAAGGTTGGGCATCTGACTACGATCTGCAAACGTACGTAGGTCAAGCATTAGATGAGGACTTCTATTGGCAGTCGATTAATGGATTAATGGAGTCGATATTTCGGCGTTATGCGACACGGGTGCGTCTTGCAAAGTCTTACATATATGTGACTTACAACAAGGATCATATTGAGGTACTCGGTGAGTTTGATGCACAAGTTACGTAACGTAGTGTAACTAAGTCTTGTGTTGTTGTGGTGATCAATACGGATAATCCTTCGTTGCTAGATAGAACATTTTTGATCTTCTATACATCAAAGCTTGGAGAAGATTTGAGTTTAAGTTAGAAAGCTTGGACTAGTCTCTAGATTATGTTAAGCTAGATTTACAAAGGTAAGACTAAAGAGTCTTAATCGGATATCACAATGAAAAGAACAAAAAGCAAATAAAGATATTTTTTATAAAAAACTGATGCCTGTAAAGTCGGTTTTACGGGCGAAGATTTTACGTGACAACGTCCTTTTCTCGGTAGAATATTTATTGATATGAATATTATAAAATTGCACAATAGGAACAAGGAATTGAATGAAAATAAGAATTGCACAAATTGTAACTATAGAAATATATTTTGTTTGCTAAAACATCGTACATGTAAACTAAAACTTAACTAATTCCTATTTGAGTGATTTTGTTGAGGATAGGACGATGATAGGAGAAATAGGAAATGAAAGGAAGTGTTTCTGCTGTAATGTGTCTTGCGAAAGTCAAGTCGATGGTTGTTTCTTTTACCGTAGTTGACTTACAAACGTTTGATACGCAATCAAGATTATACGTATATTTCATGAAATTAAGAAACGAGTTGTCAGACTTTACGTTTTCGTATCTCTTAATAAAATAAAATTTTCTCGGCAGTAGATAATAAATAATAAATAATAGATAAAATATTTGTTTTTTTTTATAATATGTATTGTTACCAAACTACACAATTAAGGTGTAATTATTAAAGCACAATATATTGTTACTAAACTACACAATTGAAGGTATAATAATTGAAACACATTCAATTTAATTATATGTATGTAATAACCGATGTTAGCTGCTATTAAATTTTTTTATTTTTATTAATTTCAATAAAATATCTAACCATAATAATTAATATTGCATGACATAATAATTATTAAACACAAATTTGCGTTAAAAAATAATTTCAAAAAATTAATTTCACCATTTTGCTTACAAAAAGTATTATTATATTACACAAGCAGTCACTTTCTCAATTTTCCTACTGGGCATGCAGACACTAATTTGATTTTTAATTATTTAAGAGCACGTTTACTCACTGCTTCGCGTAGCGCACATCGCAAATACAACAATAAAATAATGAGATTGAGAGCACAAAAAAAATACAAACAGTTAATCAGTTGCGCTCACTCAAAACTAAAAATAGCCACCGCTTTGAGCAGTGCCAGTTTGGTGCTGAGCGCTAAGCGGTGCGGCTGACGCTGTGCGTTGCTTTTTGCTGCTGCGATTCACAAAAAGTCGCTGGTTCGTTTATAGATAAGAGCAGAGCGCAAACCAAAAATAAAAATGCCACTTATCGTTACGATTATTTATCGCTAGACTTATCGTTACGGTTATCGTTAGACTTTTTCAATGGTGCCACCCATACAAACCTAATTTAAGACGTTGTCACGTCAAAAAAAAAAAACAAAATATAAAATAGAAAAGTTAATTTGCACTGCAAAGTGAAAATAAAAATAAAATCTTTTTAAGGACAAGACTACTGCCGTGACAAAACTTTTAATAAACGCCCGTCAATTTTAAAAACCGAAAAAAACATAAAAAACTAAAATCTGTTTAGTCGAAAATAAAGAGAAGTAAAAAATTGATTGAAAACAGCAAACACCTTTTATTTTTAAATTTAAAATCACTTTACAAGTTTAATTAAGCGCTTTAGGCCATAAAAGTATATTGATACAACAATGCCTCCTGGGCCTATTAGCCAAGGGGCAAATCGCTTCGAGTTATTAAGCGATGGCCCCAAAAACAAGAGGAAAAAACGTATGTCACTAATAGAAGCTTTTCCTGGACTTCCATCAAAGAATTTACCCAACCCAAAATACGTCATCATGTCATCAGTTGACAAAGAAAACCACTATCATCCTACTCGTGTTTCGCCGTGCATCGCGCTATTAAATTAATTACGATGGTAGTTTTACTAGTTGAAAACTCGACAATCGAGTCCATGGAATATGTAAAATTAAAACTGATTATCATGGAAACCTTAACTTCTGCAAAGGTACTGTTCATGCCCCATTTCTTATCATCAACATCCCAAATGAAGAAATATTGGCAGAGTTTAAATCGCAGGATGTAGCGGATGTATTCAAATATTCAAGGCAGATCGATGGCAAACAAATTCCTTCTGGAGTGGTGCACTCACCTTCAATCTCTATAATCGTCCATCGAAAATATTGTATAATAGTAAGGATGGCATCGGCCAGATAGGATTCTCGATAAAAAGTGTGATCGTGTATCCATTTCTAAAGAGTGTTTGACGACGTTTAATCGCAATAAAAAAATATTTTCTAAACCGTCTTGATCTTGTTCCTCTCATGCTTTATGCTTAATTCAGCTCTTCGTCGTGTTTATTGAAGTAATATTGCTTTAGGGATTGATATGCGCATCAACAGGAATTGTGTTGGAAAGTTTTACTATAAATGTGAACATGGTGGTTAGTGATCGCTGCGATGAGGCTAAAATCTTCTCTGATAAGGTCTGAGCTGATTAAGTACGCAATAGCTATCTACATGGATTGCATGCGCCCACTTTTTAGGGGATTGTATTTCCTTATTAGATATTATGTCCTATCGAATACTTAATGCCGAAAGCATCGATTAGACCTAATTATTGCTGTTTTGAGATTGGGAAATCTGTGACATATTGATTCAGCGAAAGAGACAAAATGAAGATCTCTTCTAGATATTAGAGCCTGCATCTGCCAACTTTCACGGTTATAGACTTACATATGCCTTGACATTGGTAAGCGATCAAAAACGTGTAAGAGGCTCAGTTTTTCCATTTACGCCATTGCTACTGGGTTGTAATAGCGCAGTCTACATGGAAGGAAAGTACTTCGTAAGACGGTGACGCTTACAAAGTGATTTCAGTAAATGGTACCTGGTCAACACATGAAACACCCTTCATTCCACAAATAGAGCAATGTTTTTATTTAATATTCAATTATGTAAAAAAATTTCCAATATGTAGATAAAGTTCTTCTTCTTGTGTCATGTGTATAGGAACTTCAAATTCATTTACTGGCACTTTAAATTATTAAAATTAATAAATTAGTTTGGAATTCTTCTCAGTTTAAGCTGATTGTCGGCTTACCTTCCTCGTCTTGCGCATTTTCTTCCTCATTATTCGGATCCTGCTTGATTTTCCAGTTTGGATCTTTAATTTGATCCTGTGGAACATCATCCTCGTTACAGTATGCCATATTTACAACTACATACATTAAGAGGAAAATTTAAAAATGTGTTACAGTTAAGGTGGTATGCTTAAAGGTAATACCCCGTTTCTTTTCCCCAAAAAAAAAGTAAAATTTCGTATTTCTAGCTCTAATAGTCTTAGGTGTTCATAAAGGCGGTGGACGGGCGGACGGACGGACGGGTGATATTCATTTTGGTATAAAGGACTTGGAATCTGCCACACCTCCTTCTGTTTAATTTTGCTCTTGTGGAGTTAGGCATTTGAAGCAAATACATTATTTTCGATATATTTTTTTAACTGCAAATTATTGATGTGGTCCTGTCCAATCTTTTTAACCATATAGAATAAGTTGATGGTACAGTTAGACTAGACTCGGGCAGTGAAGTCTGGGGAAGGCATTGTGGCTCGTACTTTTGCCTTGCCTCTCTCCTTACCCATCAAACATTCCCTTTAAACATTGATCTATACTCTATATTCCTGACCACATCCGATATAAGACGCTCTTTACTTACCTTTGAATATAACAGGCGATAGATATTATTAAAAATAACAAAACAAAAGTTTAATTTTTCGGGCACCTTGAACTTTTTATGAACTTTTGTCTGCTGTCAAAACTGACATATAACAAAATAAGTTGGTATACTGGTATTGTATTGCTTTGCTTAAACAATCGATTATAATTGGTTTATCGTTCCATCTGTACCACCACAAGACTATACCAAATACAAAGTAAAATTTTCTCTTTTTTGTACATATTTCGAAACTCTCATATGTGGTTTCAGTACTTTCTAGCGGTAGAAGAAGAAGGAAGAGAAATCGGTGATCTATTTTTTATCTACATATAAATAGCTGGACCAGGGGCGGATCCAGGATTTTGGTAAGGGGTGTCCAGAAATCTGTCCAGAGAAATCCATCTTTTATAATTTTTATTATTATTATTCAGCCCGGATATGTGAGCGCGCGCCTTGAGACTCGGTTCGCGCGGAAACGAGCGACAAGTTTCAATCTATTTCTTTCCTAGTATAAAAAACGCATATTGGTCATAGAGACGGTGGTGGGGAAAATGCCGCGCGGTCAATATAAGGAAACGCGCTCATTTCTGCGTGCTTCGTCGTTGGTCGAAGCCATGATCGCTTCACGCGCTAATAATTTCCAGCAAAATCTAATGGCCACTCCGTGACGCAGCGCGTGAAGCGTACATTGCACGACAAAGTATGAAATATCTAAAGTTCCTTTTGGTTGCTCAAAAATTTTTTTCCACATATCATTGGCCCACAATATGCAGAACATTTTGCGATAAGAACTTGGAAAAAACCGCACGAAGAAAACCATTTTTCTTGCATTTGTTTATAAAAAAATAATGAAAAAGTATGTTATTTTCAACATTTTTAAAATTTTTCTGCGTCATTATTTAGAATAACTATTTGTAGCATTCCTCACCAAGTATTGTGAAATTGTAACAAGAACTATATTTGTAATGAATATTGTAATAAAAAAGTACCTAAATTTTCAACTACCAAACAAAATTATAAACAAATTGAATATCGGCGAAATATTTCACAGATATATTTGTTGATACGCAATTTATTTAATGAGAATGTTTATTGCAGTATTCGCAACTTCATGAAAAATGAGGGGCCACTTCAGAAATTTTTACTCATATACATATAAATTTGCAGATTTTAACTTTTTTTTTGTTTATATTTTTTTTTTGTTTAAATGTGCACCTAAAACATTATGCGAGTGTGTATACGATAGCAGGGAGTAGCAACGGACAACAGATCACCGAAGAGCAAATATCTTTGAACAGTGCATCGTATTTCTCAGCAAGTACATAAACCGAAGAATAAACACCGATAAAATACACAGTGGTCCAATCTGTTGTCTCGTTTGAAACCGGGCGATAAACGGTTCTGGAAACTTAGTCGCAGTTTAAGAGGTAAGCGTAAGAATCAAATTTCTCACCTACAAGTTGGAAACAAAAAACTTATTTCGGACAAAGAAAAGGCTGAAAACTTAGCAGATACTTTTGCACAGGTCCACAACCTCACGACCAACTTTTCACATTCTTTGGATTCAAAAATTGATTCAATAGCATTTAAGTTCAAATCTGAACCACCTAGTACCGAAAATATAGAACTTGTTACAATTAACGAACTGACTACTATTATATCGCAACTTAAAACTTCTAAATCTTCCGGATTGGACAAAGTCCTCAACATTTTACTCAAAAAGTTACATGAAAAGGCAATAAAATTGCTTTTAATAATATTTCACAGCTGCTTCCGATTGAATTACTTCCCACGAGCATTCAAGAAAGCTATCGTCATCGCGGTTGAGTGTTAGTAGATTTAGAGCCGCAAGCCCAGCAAAAACAGAAACAAAGACGCCAGATAAAGTCTGATGCCGAACTGCAACGCCTTAAAAAAACGCAGCTGGCTGAAGATCCTTTTTATAATTTTGGACGTAACATGGGCATGGTGAAAGATGCTGCCGTATCGACCGACACGGGCATGAATAGTTGTGCATCTACTTTCGGAATGAAAAAAAAGCTGAGTAAAAAATATGGGTCCTTAGCATTATGGCGTGGTTCAGACTTGAAGGACGTAGTGTACAAGCAAATTGCAGCGCAGCAACTGATAAGCGAGACAGTTAAGTCTATTAAAAAATTAAAGGGAGATCCAGAGCCAGAAGCCAGAAAACATAGCGCGGAGTCAGCCACTAAGAAGAAGGAAAATGCCAAACATAACATGGATACTTCCTTGGACATTGATGAAATTGTTAATTACCAGGTTGTCCTGCCGATTATGCGCAAGATTGAACGCATTCATGTAGAGCACGCCCGAGATAAGCAGGAAATGATTAAAGAAACTGAAAAGGCGCTAAATTCTATTAAGGATATCTGGAAAGATGACGATAAAAATTAGCGCATTACTTATGAGAAAAAAACAAACAGAAACCTTAAAAACTAATACCATAGTCAGGCACCGACAAAAATTCATTCAGGAAAAATACAAAAAATGTTAGTCAGTTCGCGTTAATTTAGCTTCGACCATCATACAAATTAGATGCCCAAATCTCAACAAGAAATGTGAGTACAATAAAAATATTCAATAGTCAAATCACGAAAAATTTAATTTCAGATAAGAAAGTAGGGAACCCCAAAGATTATTTAAATTTATAAAGCACCAGAGATATTTGGAGAATTATAAAAAAATTAATTAAAGACAGAAATTATAAAAAAGTATCGCATAGTCAGACCGCGATAAATCAAGTTTTGGGAATAAAATAATGACATGGAAAGCCAAAAGGATAAACAAAAAAAGCAAGGAAGGAAAATGTCGAAATTACTATAAATAGAATAGCAAATATCGATTACTTAAATGTTAGTATGATACCTATTGCATAACTAGAGATATAGATAAAGGGAAGCCTGGAAATAAATTAGGTGTTATAAACTAGAGCATTACTAGATATAGGGATAAATAAATGGTTATTAAGTTGATATACTTTAAATTCGGGAATTATAATAAATTGAATGCCAAAAACGTAAAATTTAATGAGAGTAGATATACATCAAAAGTCAGATTGAAAGGAGTTATTCGATAGTAATGCGGATATAAATGACATTTCGGGTATTAAAGTTTAATTGGATAATCAAACTCTTACAATAAAGTACCTATTTAAAACCAGATATCGAAACAAAAAAGTCGAAATAACCAGAATTACCGGAGAGTCAGGTCACAATATATTGAATTTAGGGAAATATAATAGATTAGATTGGAAATTAAAAACTAGAGCTTAATTAGATATGGGGTTAGATCTAAGATACGAATAGTTACGAAGTACTACAACGGAGAAATAGTTATACCATCATATATACAAGTTGCTATATTTTGTTTTCCGAAAATACAATAAATTGAGTGCAAAAAAATTAAAATTAAATGTGTTTTACATAAAAATAAAGTCGGAATTAATCTAAACTATTGGTAGTCTGGCTGCTATAAAATAAAAATAAAGGGTGCACAGTTGTTTGCACTATTGCTATGTGCTTCGAGAAGGTGAGCCTCCTGTCCTGTTGAGATATATACAGATCCGAGCACTGATATACCTTGAGAAGAACTTCGTCTGTTGGGTAAGGTGACCCTGGCGCACTTGCTGGTATTGCTGCCGATATTCCACATTAGCGCCCACTCCTCGAATCTATCTGCATATACTTGCAGGGCTTCTGTGGCAAAACCAAGGGAGGAGGAACAATATAAGACTAATCCAAGAGCCCTGGAAAATAGAGGCTGAATAGCAGTCTGCAAAATACCAATCACTCAGATAACCTATGACGTGGATGCTGTCAACCAAGGCCTGTACTTGCCATTGATACCAATATTAAAAATTTGTCAAAATTTTTTACACGGCAACAGTATTTGTTGAAGCAATCTCAAGTGGAAATCAAATAGAGGTTGCCATAACCTCAGCTTACTTTCCAAGAGTCACAAACGAAGCACCATCACCGACCATCATCTAGTGGAATACCATAAGACCCACAATAAGACCTTAATAATTGGCTGTGATGCAAACGCTCAGAATACTGTCTGTGCCAGCCAAGAACTGGGGGAAATGCTCAGAATGACTAGAGTCTTACATAACCAGAAGCGCACTTCTATTCAAATCGACAGAGGAACTGAACGCATCAGTCGAAATACTGACCGACTCCATAATTTCACGAATGGAATCCACTCAATGTGAAGTCCACAAGGAAGAGGGCTCCTTGGTAAAATAAAGAGCTTGTTACGTTGGGTCCAAGAGTAAGACAGGAATTTAACGACGCAAATTAGAATTACATATGGGAAGAGTATAAAAAGTCCCTAACTTTATATAAAATTTAAGGAAAACAAAATGGAACTCATGGAAAAACTTCTGTTAGGAACTTAAATATGTCTCGATATACCGCTAGAATAGCTTCACAAACTCTTTCATTGAGCTTCTCCTTAAAAATAATTTCTCTGACGGTCGGATAAACGCAACCAATGATAAAGTTTAAGTGGCATTAACCAACAACAATCTCAGGGCAATAAATTCTACTATTATCAAGGTAGTCAACTGCGAAAGAGTAGAATGGGCAATAAACTCGTTCACACCCTTTAAATCACCAGAAACAGATGGTATATTCCTAGCACTAAAGGATCTATGAGACTAATACGTACTATACTCAAATATTTATATCTAGTCTAACAGTGGGATATGTTCGTAAGATATGGCGAGAGGTTAATGTAATTTTTTTGCCAAAGGGAGGAAATAAATCCCCAGAATCTCCTAAGTCATTCAGACCGAACAGCCTATCGTCTTTCATGCTAAAAACCATGGAAAAGATTATAGACTGACTGATACGTAGGAGAAGAGGTTATATCTAACACTCCGCTAGACATGTTGCAATTTGCCTATCAAAAAGGCAAATCAACGGTCGCAGCGCTTCTCACAATTGTTCGAGTCTAAAATAAAGATGCTTAGCCTAAAGGAAGTTGCCTTATGTGTGTTCATGGACATTGAAGTGGCTTTCGATTACGCGAACTATTCTATTGCTTTAGAATTGGCACTCTCCAGCAGAGGAGCAGATCCAACGATAGGAAAATGAGTAAGCAATGTAAGCTAAACCGAAGACAGATCACAGCATCTCTAGAACAAATCGAACTTAGCGTTCAAGTTGTAAAAGGATTTCCGCAGGGGGAGGTATTCTCACCTCTGCTATGGTCCTTAATAGAAGCCCTCAATAACAGAAGGTACAAAACAATGGGATATGCAGACGACATATCAGTAAATATCACCATGAAAGGACAATTAGGCTTAATGCCTAAGCGTCACATAGGCAATGAGAACTACCCCAACTGCTGTTAAGGAAGCACTACTAAATTTGCCATTGGTACACCTAGCAATACAGCAAGAGGCTGCAATATAAGCACTCTCAATGCTCTTGAAAGAAAAATTCAAACCAGGAAATCTCAATGGTCATCTACAAATCCTGACAGGCAAATGACCACACAAATACAGTAACCAATTCTATCAAGAGATACAAAGTCATTTTTCCATCGAGAGAGGAATGGAATGCTAACCCAATCTGGTTACATGACGACTCACAAAAATGGTATACAGATGGATCAAAAACGCTTCACGAGGACGAATTGAGGGCCCCAGAGCACACAAATTAATTACCTTAAGCACTAACACCACAATTTTCCAAATGGAACGGTGTCCAAAAGAGGACTTAAGAGAGTTAAAATTAAAATACTCTTAGACAGTCAATCAGTCCTTAAAGCACTAAAAAGCTGCACATTCACTTCTGAAGTCCTTATAGATAGCAGTAACGCATTCAACCACTGGGTGGCCACAATAAAAAAAAAAAGAGAAAAGTCGCAAGACACTCTCTGGAGCACTAATAGGCCACTTCGCCAGCAATAAACATCTACACAGATTAGACATATCGGATTCGATACACATGCAGACTGCTGTGATGGGGAAAAGTCTATGGAACAGCCTGATCACAAACTGTGAGGCGCTAGGCCACAGGATACACAAAATTTTAGGTGCATTCCTACTAGAAGATGAAGACCTTCATAAGCTTCATGTGAAAGAGCTGGTTAGTTTTTTCGACACAGTAAAGGTCTAAATATAAAGGGGTGTATAATAGATCAAGCTGGTCGTAGTGCTTATAGGCCTATGCCTAACCTCCAACAACAATTACAATTACTATTATAAGCAGACCCTTCAATTTATACAAAAGCTTGCTCAATAGCCACGAATATTGCGCCAGCGTACTCCTTGTGCTCTATGGCCTCCAAGGCGAAATTAACAACTTGATGAAGTTGTTCTAGCGTCCTATGACCTTTTTAAAAATCGAACTTGCAATTAGGTATTGCTTCAGTCACGCTCGTCAACTGTACAATTCTGTCAAGAATGACCCTCTCAAACATTTATCCAAATGATGGTATCAGACTAACTGGACGATATGCAACCACATTAGTGGGCTGCTTTTCGTGATCATGTTGATCAAAGCAGTTTTCCAAGCACGTGAAAAATATCCCAGTCTTAGAGCAGTGCTAAAAAATATCACTATTATAGCAGCAGAGCGCCTTGGTAGAAAGTAGCTTAAGAGTTCCATTATCTAGTTTTGGATTTTAGATTCCTGACTTGTAGCACCACTTCTTGTAATGCGACTGAATTAGAAGGAAAGCTTCTTATACAGCTATACCGATCACTCCACGAGTTTCTTTTTAGAGAGATTAAATGGCTTAAGTCTGTCTTCCAGATTGTCTCCGAAATCGTTGGGCTTTGGAATTACCTGCCTTCTGTACGTGTTTGTGAGCTTTCACAGAGGGCTTAGTATGGCAAGGATATCGCTTATTCTAGCTTGCCTATGTTTACCTTATGCAGACCGTAAGCCAGTCTTTTCTGTATTGCATGCAGTCCCATATCCCTATTTTGGCGTATTCTCTTCTGACCTTCCTTTTGAGACAAAGGAGAGCAGAAGCAGTTTTTTAATTTTAACAATAACAACAACACAAAGAAGGCACATAAAAATAAAATAATAAATAAATAATAAATAAAAATAATTAATTTTTTTTTATCTTTTAGCCTTCTGTTTTATTTCTGTTATTGTTCAACATTAAAAAAAATTTTAAAAATAAAAATTTTCTCGCCTGGTAACTGAGCTCCGCGCAGGCCCAAAATTTAGTGAACCTTTTTTTTAATTTTTTTTATTTTTTTGGAATTTTGAAAAATTTCAAAAACAAATTGATGGCAGGTAGTAAATGCGTTTTTAAAATTTTAATTTTTTATCTGCAGCTAAGATTTGTATCTCCTTCATACATAGCCAAGTGAATTAAATAATTGTCAATTTTTTGGAGGACAAGAAACAAATATATAAAAATTGTATAAAATAATAATAAATGAATACAACAACTGAAGTTAAAACGCGAACCCATTGAGTCGTTCCTCTCCACTCTTGTTACGTAAATACGTCTTAATTCTTCGTAATGTATTAAGAATTGTATCGCAGGGATATTCGTTTCTTTATAGTAGTGTTTAAAAATATCAATATTCAGACTCTCCATGTTGATTAACGTATTTCTGTACTCACATATCAATGTGAACAGACAACACGAACTATAATTTTATACGTTTTTTTTGACGAGATTCTTAAGAGCGTTCAAAGGTTTTGATCCCTGGATCCGTCCTTGCTCCCGACTAGTCGTATCAAGTTGAATCCGGTTGATGTTAAGTGGGCAAACAATGTTAAATATTTAGGACTAATTTTGGAGAGTAAGTTGTCAACAAGAAAATAAGCATTTTAATTCCCCTATTGAACCCACTCATCAATAGAAATATTTTAGTCTCAATTTGAAAAAGAAAATGGATCTATGTATACGAATACATTTTGTTCAAGCATTATGGAGCCCCCTTCTGGGCTGATATAGCTAAATGTCACGACAAAATGTTAGAATTCAAGTTACACAAAACAAACTGTTAACAATGATTTTGAACCTTTCATGGAATCACTCTTCCATTGATCTACACACCAGGGCTAAAAATTGAGATCGTTTCAGAGAGGGTCAACCGTCCCACAATAATTTTTAGGATAGATGTACATATTCCAAGTTTACACATATTAATAATTTATTATTTAATACCTAGTTTAGTTCTCATAATGACACATGACGTCACTGCTGCCTAATCGATAACTTTACAATTTTTAACTAAGCAACCATCCATGGTAAGTAACAAGTGTGCCATGATTTATTTTGAAGTTTCAATTTTAATTTCAAGGTTTTTGTTCAGGTTTTGAGTCAGTCTTGTTATTTTCGTTGTACCAAGCAGTAGGAAAAGTACCCTGGTAAAAAAAAATATTGTGTTAAAAAAAAAATTATTAAGTGTTCAAAAAATATAGACATGATTTGTTTCGGGCTAAAAAAAAAAAATATTAAAAAAAAATTAAATATACGACAGCATCCGATGATGCAAAAGGAATAGGTATAAACTGGGTAAGTAAATAAAAAAACCCACATCTAGATAGTGAGAAATCCAACGAATGCATAAGACCGAAATATAAAAACCAAGGAGTTACAGGAGCACATGGTTCATTTTTTGATGTGTTCTTCGATTTCATTGGGTGGATAGAAATAAATGTCCCTGTAGTGGCACTTTTATGTTTGCCATAATCAATATAAAAGCTTTTTGTCTTCGTCTTCAGAAATGCAGAGCCCAAAACGGAAGTAAAAACGCTATCGATAATTAGATACATATTTCTGTTTTCTTGCTGAACTCGGAGCTGGTAACGTAATGATAGACGACGAATACGTGGATCTGTCATTTCAGATGCAATGTTAACGTCGGCAAATGGGGGATTGACCATCATTTATCATCATCATATACATACTGACAATGATCCATCCAAGTGCGACTGTTGGAACAATGCAATTAACCAGGATGCATGATGTTGATGTTATTTTTCAAATGTTCAATTTTTAAAAAATATAGCTAACAATTAAGTTGGATTGAAAACATTTAGTTTATGTTGACTTTTTAAACAATTAACATTCATTTATCAAAGTTTAATTTAATATAACTTTGTTATAGACGTGCTCGTGCCACAGCGTCTGTAGGCGGAATCATCGTGTGTTAGTCTCTCAAGCGATGATATCGATGATCTACACCAATCAGATCTCTGGGTAACACCTTCTCTTTTGAGTGTTTTAATTTGTTTATTTTTTGTGACGGCATGAATCTGTCCACAGGTCGTCTGGTTCTAGGTGATCTTAAAGCCAGTGGTACTTGTTGTTCTGTGGTGGTGTCGTCTGTACTGATTTCAGGAACTAGTGATGGTGCAAAAACTTCTGGTGGTTATGGTCATTATAAGTTTTGAAGGTGCGAGGATGCATATTGATGAATATTAAACATTAATTAGGGTGCGCCAGAGAAACTTACTTATTTGAAAAAATTCCCGCGCGGTGTGTTGGCTGGGTAGTGGGTCGAGAGAGGGCACATCTGGAGGGGGAAGTTCCCAAGGTTGTTTCTCCCTCCACCCTCCCTTCAGTCAGTTGCCATCATGCTCTGGTCTAGTCGAGAGCTTCTTTTCTAACGGTAACTCACTTGTTGCTATGCAACGTGCCTTCTGCGCTCGCTTTGAAATTCCTCCTCACAGACTCGTTCCTGGCCGTAATTCGATTCTATCGTGGGTTAACTCATTTCGGGAGTGTGGAAGTGTCGCTAAACCCAGAAATGGACTTCAACGGACCATTAGAACTCCGGAAAATGTCGAAAGAGTGAGGCAGTCAGTTGTGCGTTCTCCCCGGCGTTCGGCTCTCAAACAGCAGCTGCTATGGGAATTTCTGAAACCACTGTTCGACGAATTCTCCATGAAGACCTTCACGCGATTTTGTTGCACGTCAAGATGCCTGTGAAATGCTGGTTGACAACCTGCCTGAAGACTCGGTCGTTATTTTCAGTGACGAGGCTCACTTCCACATTCCCGGCTGCGTCAACAAGCAAAACATGCGTTATTGGTATGGTGTAAATCCACGTGAGCTTAACCAGAAGCCACTTAACTGTGAGCGAGTTACTGTCTGGTGTGCGATGTCGGTAATGGGAATAATTGGTCCTTATTTTTTTGAAGAAAACGAACGCGCAGTTACCGTGAATGGAGCTCGTTACAGGAACATGATCGAGGAATTTTTTCTTCCAAGACTCGAAGAAATGGACGTTAGGAACGTGTGGTTTCAGTAAGATGGAGCCACAGCACACACAGCACGAGACTCAATGAATTTGTTGCGACAACATTTCCCCGACCACCTCATCTCTCTCAGAGGCGATCTCCAATGGCCGGCACGCTCTCCAGGTGTGACGCCATGCGATTTCTTTTTATGGGATTATTTGAAATCTCTGGTTTATGTCGATCGACCACGGACCATAGCACACTTCAAGAACAACATTCGCGACGGCATTGCCAACATACCGATGGATATGCTGCAAAGATTGGATACGAATTTCAAAAATCGACTTCATCAGTGTATGCGCAATGGGGGTCGCCATTTATCCGATGGCATTTTCAAGACTGCATGAAAAAAAAATTGGGATATTGTATTCTTAAATAAAAAAAAAAATTAAAACAATAATTGAAGTACTTTTGTTTTTATTGACCTTACAAATAAGTAAGTTTCTCTGGAGCACCCTGTACTTAATTGTAATCGACTAATCATCGATTAATAGGTAATGAACAACAAAATGTTAGAATAAGAACCCGGCAATAAATTTCACTTCCGTTTCAAACATCTTGGTGTAAAAAAAAATTACATTGGCGACGAGGTCAAATAAAAAAAATAAATCAACTTTAAATAAACTGCAAATAGTAAATACTATTAAAATAAACTGTAAATACAGAAGCAAAAAAAGTGACTTAAATAAAAAAACAATAATATTGCAAAAAACTTAGCAAGACGCCGACTGACAAACTTTTTTTTTTCGATGGAAATTTAATTTTCTTGTTTACAATAAGCGTTGTAACTTAAACATTTATCGACTGATTTTGATAAACCATGACTTTTCTTACTCGGTATATTGAAGATCAAATGTAAAAAAAGTAAGTTTTTTTTACCGAAATGATATATAAAAAATTTAAAATTTAAAAAACCCCCGAACTTAAGTAATTTTCATTTAAAAAGTAAAAAATAATAAAAGAAACTTAATGTTAAAGTACCTAAGAATCTATTAATAAATCTAAAAAAATACGTCGTGTTGGGGGACACGCGAGGGCAGACGTCGTTGACGGTCGTATCTTACATGCAAATTTTTTGAAGTAATTCTATGAAAGTTTTTGAAGCATTTCCTTAATTTTGTTTTCAAGTTAATCTTTGTTGCTTAATTAGACTATTTGTATTTAAATTGTTAGTTTAGGAGCGGTCCCCCAACGCGACGTATTTTTTTAGAATTATTAATAGATTCTTAGGTACTTTAACATTAAGTTTCTTTTATTATTTTTTACTTTTTAAATGAAAATTACTTAAGTTCGGGGGTTTTTTAAATTTTTAATTTAATTTTTATTTTTTACTTTTTAAATGAAAATTACTTAAGTTCGGGGGTTTTTTAAATTTTTAATTTAATTTTTTATTTCATACTTTTTATAGGTAGGTTAGGTTAAGTTAGACTTGAGTATATTATAATATACTCACTATAATTTAGATTCTTGTTAAGGTATAGATTACATTTAAGGTCAAGCTCGTTTGCCTTTTTTTACGCATTCTCCCCACTTTCACTCCCCACAACTTTTAAACAGCTCAACCGATTTTCATCAAACATGTCTAGGAACACTCGCACATAAGTCATCTTTAATACAAAAAAAAAACTAAA